>QKQZ01008219.1:0-115211 GCA_003595255.1 Solenopsis fugax | reverse complement strand
TTCCCGTTCGTCGGGTCGTACCTTCGTATCACGGAGTCGGGATCCACGCGAGAGAGAGGTGAAAACCAAAACCAAACCTGACCGAACCAGGGAATACGAACAACAGACCACGATGAACCGGTCGCTACCTCTTGACGGTTGAACCGCGGGTGAGCGCAATACAAAGAGGGATGAACGGCGGTTACGAATCGCGACCAATCGCGAATATCGCGATCTCTCGATATTCGCGGGCGAAACGAGGGAATCGCCGAATCGCCGCGCAGTTTTTCTCGTGACCACCTCTTGCGCTTTCTGCACTTCAAAAATCTGTTGAAAAAAAAGTACTGTTAACGCATCTGATTGGCTCTCTCACAACCGCTTCGCGACCGTAGGTTTGTTTCACGGCGCGTCACGTCGCCATTGGTCCGGAAGAGTCGCGGCTCAATGGAAACGACTTTAGTCTAGGGACATCGCATTTCGAATATTCGCCCGATTCGCCGCGCGCGCCATGACGTTAGCACGAAAATAATGCAGTCTCGCCACTGCTCGCCACAGTTGTGGTATTCTTGTTTGTTGTGGTTATGTCTCGCGACGAGGCTCGAGACCCAGGTGACCGTGATTCGTACATTTTTCCCTTCCGGTCGGCAACGAAAGCCGTCTCGCCGTCGCGATTGTTCAAGCTCGTCGCGAGTTAAATCCACTCCTTCCCCCTTCTCACCGTCCCTTACGTTCTAACCTCCTCTCCCCTCTCCCTCCCTCGCCGTTGAACTATTTTTCGCACGCGCGCGTCTTCGGGGGGCACCGAGCACCCGGGAACGGTAAGAAATGTGTCTACGTATACGCGCGACTCGATAACGCACGGCCGCGAAATATGTCAGCGAGTGCCCCAGATCCGGACGAGACTCTTACAGACGCGGAACACCGCACTCACGATGGCTACTTCGTCGACGACGAGGTCGACCGTGTCGACCTGTCGGACCTACGGCTCGACGACGACAACGACTGGTGGGTGTCATTCTCAGTGGCTCTTTAATCGGCTCTGATCATCTTGGGACGCGCTCGTCACGTTCATCTTTATTTATTTCCTCAATTTTTAATTCCACTTGGGAGACAAGTGAAAAATATAATTAGATTGTAATAAACGTAATAGATAACAGTACGTGGTAACAGTTCGAAATTGACCTTCATCTTCTGGAGAGCATGTGCCGTTTGTTAGAAGAAAATTGTCAATGTGTGACTTGATTGGATTAGATTTCTGCGTTTTTCTTTATGCGATTTGGTATAGCTTGTTCTTTTTTGAGTCAATTTAAATTGTGTCTAAAAATTTTGTCTATTATACATAGTATATTTGTATGTCTTAACTTATTGTAGCATGTAAGTTAACTTAGATAGAGGACAAATAAAACTTTTGTATTTTGTATTAATATAATATTAATATAATAAATCAAATATTGAGTAATAATAGAACATAGACATATGTAAAAACACAACCACTTAACTAATTAAAGATGAACCTTATAGTTATAGCTGGATTATCTTGCTGATATTTCTTTGGTGATTCTATAAACATTTTTAAGTTAATTAAATTGCGCTGAATACATTTTCAAGAATAATAATATTATAATATAATTTGATAACCAATTTAAGTCCCTAGTTATTTTTTGCAACATAAATTTTTTTTTATATTTATGAGAGGAGATTCTTATTGATATCATTACTATAATAGATGCTTTTCAACATCATTATTATATAATTGATTATCAATTTAGTATTATAATATTACTATTCTTGTTCAACTTGGAACTGTTTCAAAACTGAAAATTAATTTGACATACAGTTTGATGAACTTGAAGATGTATATAAAATCACATAAAAAATATCAGCACTATGATCCAGTTATGACTGAATAAAGTTTATCTTTAATTATTTAAATATTAAATATTCTTTTATTGTGCTTCAAAGATAATGATTTAATTTAATAAACTAATTTTGATTATTCTTTTTTAGGTTGTATGTGCCTCCGCAATGCCCAATCGAGTCTCCAATCCAGGATTTATATGCCTGGCTGAAGACTGAACCAAAATTGGATGTTCGAAGTACAAAGCATCATAATATTGCACTAATTTATCTGCTAAATATTCTTAGCTTGATTTTTAATTTTATAATCCAAGTATCACTTATTATTGCTACTAAATTTAATATATATCTAGATAACAAAAAATGCATCGACACCAGAACATTCACAAGACCTAAGAAACGATCGGCTCGAATGAGTTTTGAATCAATTTTCGAAGGACTATCGCCTTCCATGACGAATGTACAGAAGCTGCAATATATGGAAAATGCTATGCTTATTGAAAATGTAGGTTCATCTCCCTTATATTTTCATTATGTACACGCAAAAAAACAGTGCTAAAAAGCGATTACTCAATTTTAGTTTTCTTTTAAGGATGTATGTGTCACGTCTCAAAGTATTTAACAATTCGATAAATTTTGTTTAGGTGGTAGAGTCAAAATTTAATAGAATTGATATTTTTTTGTGTATCTTACAGACATTTAACATTAAAAATTTATTTATGAGTAGACTTTTCTTATTTATATTAAAGTAAATAGAAATTTATTTATAATATAACTTATAAAATATTTTTTTATTTTAACATTTACATGAATTATATTAAATAAAATCTATAATACATTATTTATTTGAAATGTTTTGCAGAAAGAAAAATATTTACCTGCGACGATTAGAGATAAAGAATCTGTGCCACCGATCCTGAAACCATCTACTAGCACGGCTATGAATATCCTATCCGACGAAAATTTGATAACATCAGGGCAGGAAAGCATGGAAGCTTTCCTAAATATGTCGCAGTCCAAAGGAATAGATTCGTTTATCAACTTAGGCGAACCTGAGTTTAACGATCTGTTGATGAACGTGTCGCAGCCTTCTGTTTTGTACACGTCCGTTATCGCATCTATAAATGAGCTTACGTTCAATAAAAATGACACAATAATAAATAAAAACACTGCTCAAAATAGCGACACGAAAGAAGGCTCAAACGGTAACGCCAATGAAACATTCGTGATGCAAGATGCCGACAATACAATTACTATAGATGAGATAAATTACACTGAAAATACTCTAAGCAACATCCGCAAAGAATTTCTTCAATTGGATAAAGGTTTGAACGAAACGTATGACACTGAAACTCTTGCTGGAACGTCAACGTCAAGGTCGAGTCTCGACAAAGAAGAGTCAACCACTTTGTCTTCCACTTTTGTAGCCGAGCCTAATGCTGCCCTCGTGCAATTACAAAATGTAGCGAGTAATGGCATTAAGTCACTAAACACCACATATCTGTCCTCGGCGAAAGACGCCGAGAGATCGAATTCGCCCATATCGATTAACGATACCTACGTACCTACGATGCATGCAAATAAAGCGAATTTGAATGTAACGTGTAATATTCTGCCGGATGAAACCGCATCCGCGGTGCTTCCCACATGCGAGACATACGCGCGGGAAAGCACTTTAGATATATCTTTCAAAGTGCCTGGCCACCAATCCACGCCGATGAATCCAAATATACTAGATGCAACGTCGAAATTCACTACAAAACACCTGGACCAGCCGCAACCAACGGCGTATTCCACGTCATTAAAAGCTCCTACATCGTTGAGGCGAGAATTGTTGGCAGAAATTCAACGAAGCAACGAGCGCAAACTGGACGCCACGTATAATCATATCCCTGGCGAGCATCCCAGTTTGAGGGAGACCGAGGAGGATATTCACGTAGCTAGGAATGAGACTGACGTTCCTCCGACGAACAGATATCACACGTACAAAAAGACTGCGACAAACAATCAGTGTGTAAGTCAAAACGAAACGGCTGTAACTGCTCAAAAGGAATTGCCAATGGACCAACGTAAATTTTATACTTTCACCAAAAAAAGTCATCCTGTCGAAAGAATCGATAACATTGCCGGCGAAAATGTCGAGACGCGTCCGAATATGGATAGCACGTTTTGCAAACCTCATTTTCCGAAAATACAGCAGAAGAGAAACATCCCGAGAACGTTGTCGAAGTTACCGCAATTCTTGCAGAAGTCCAATCCCAATCTTGTATCGAGTTCGATGAGAAGCGCCGGCGTCAGTGTGTCCGTTAATCGCGCGGGCATATCCAGTATAGGATACATCAAAGGCTCGCAATCCAATATCGTGCAGAACATCGCGGAGAAGTCGAGCAAGTTGCTTCCGTACGGCAAGATGAAGAGTGGCTCCGAGCAACGGCTGCCTGAGGCCAATGTGAATACGAATAATCAGTTTCCGATGAAGGGTGCGACTGCCGGTTCAACGGAGAGCATAGAGAGCACTCACAGCGTTCATAGCGCTCCTGATCTGGATGATAGACTCAGTACGTACTCCGACAGCAGTAATCCATGCACCAAACAAACGATCGAGCAATTACATAAGCTGGTGCGAATGCAGGAAGAGAGTAAGCGTTAAGTTATTATTTATTGTTCTCGATCCTTAGCCTCTCGTCGTAAGCATGGAGATCCCTCGACGTATTTTCTGTGATGTGTGCTTTTTACAATTTACACAGATATATGGGACCTATAATTTAAACGCCGGTTCCAAAATCTAATTTAGAGAGGTTCTCATACTAGGATGCTCTCGGTGGTTTGCCATTGTCGTCCGAGAGGCTAGTGATCGAATAAAATTTAATGTTTATGATTGAATTTGAACTTGGTTTTTGGCACAGAGCAGATTTATAGCTCTCTGCGCCAGGATTGCACATACAATTATTATCTAGAAAATATAAGATTAATATGAATTTAATAATTTCAAAATATTGCTAAGAAATCGCTAATTCTAAATTTACACATTCAGGTCTACAGCAAGATTCAGTGCCTAAATCACATAGACACGTTCTAGAGAACACGTGGGTCGAAGCAAAAATGAATTTGCCTTCCCCGATTCTAAAAAACGGTTTAGAATACAGCGAGGGTGATAGGCATTTACAAAATACTGACTTAAGTATGAAATGCAGCTCTCCAATAGTCAGTCCCACTGGGTCTAGTCATGCATTAAACAACGATGGTAATTAAATAATTTTTTTTAAGGAATTAAAAATATAATAAACAATTTAAAATAATTAAGTAAATAAATAAAATATGCATTTTTTAAGGAAATGCCGAAGATAATGTAGCAAAAGCTAAGGATGAAGTTGTAGTGGTTGAAAAGGCAAAGGTATGTATCACTTTGTATAAACTTAATCTTACAAAAACAAAATATTTCAATGTTTCATGATAATAATTAATCAAACTAATTCATTATTTCTCCGATATACAAATTGTATGTGTATTTGCTACTTAGAAGAATTAGAAGTATATTATGATATACTGAATATATGTAACAGTTACATGAATCTGTTGATTTGTAGGACCCGAATCAAGTAGTGCCTAAAATTGAGAGTAAGACTCGGTTGAGACAGCCGACCAATTGGAGTGCCGGAAATAAGCCAGCTGCTGTGATAAGCGGAATTCCTAGACCCGCGTCGCGTATACCGGCTCCCAGATTTGTTCGACCGAGCGCGAAAACCACTCAATCTGACTTAAGAAAAGGATGCACATGAAATTCCAAACGGTAAAAACATACAAAAAAAGTCTCACAAATAATTAGCAATATGGCGATTAAAATAATAGAGATAACTTTCAGTTCCATTACGTACTAACAATAAAGTTTTTCGAAGCTGATAAAAAATTCAGTATTATTGAGCTTCCAGGTTGGATGATAAAAAAATGATTATTATTATCTGCGTGTTGCTTGTTTGTATTTAGTTTGTAAAATTAGTAATGTGAAATATTGTCTCACGTTATTATTTCTATTTAATATACATATATGCATTTTTTTACGATCTGAAGCATAATTGTCTCGTTAGTAAGCATTGAAAATATTTATACTATTTTCTACAAACTTGTAAAATATTTCAAGAATTTATTCATGGCTAAGTAATATATATATTAAAAAATGCGATCTATTTCGCGGATAAGATCGTTTAAGTCGTCTATTTTATTGTTGCCAAAACCAAGATTTCAAGATGCAGATCATATTGGTGTTGTTTGTAATTTCTATGATATAGAAATCGAGATTTCCGTTCGGTATTTTACACGAAAGGCCGAAGAGAAAGGCTATTTTTTTTACACAATAGTTAATACAAACAATGGCAATAAATCTAAAATTTGTACATAAGAAAAATATATATAGCGTTATGGAAAAAATCGTTCAAATATTTTCTATTAAATGATAAATGACAGATTGGCCGATAAATTTATAAATGATGAACATAAAAACAAAAGACTGCGAGTATAACTCACATCTTTGCAGAATTTGCATCTTGCAAAATTCAGTTTTTCATCTCATCTATCCGTCCCATTGAATTTCTGCTTTCTTCATAAGATAGCTCGTCAGATCATCTGAGACATATCGCACTTACATGATACAAAAAGAAATTATAAAAAAGGTTGACATAGTGATATTTATACATTATTATACATATGTATGTATAAGAAAATTGTTCAATCTGTACGTTCATATCAGGTGTTCAAGTACCTGTTCAACTATTGACGCGTTTTCGAGAAAAAAAATAAAATCATAAAAGTATTCTGTGATTTCACACATTATACACATATTATACACATCGTATCGCATGTACATACATATACATTTTGTATAGAAAGTTTTTTTTATACATTAATTACTGAAACAAATATGGAGTCACATTTTGACTTATTGTAGACTCCACATTCTGCACAATCAAGAAACAAAAGTTTTCATACGCTTTGTTTCATTATTTACCAAGAAAACTCGCAAACTTCTAATTTAACTTGAATATTCTAAAGAATTGTCAATTACGATTGTTGCACAGCACAGCACAGCAAAATGTATTAAAAATATGTCGTTTATATATTGTACATTAATATAAATAACATTTTTTATTATGAGAAGGTTTTCATTCTTATCGAATGAGTTATATTCTACAATTAAATTGCAAAAATATTCAATAAAACTATGCTATTAATATTTATTTTCTGTAGTGGAGATAACGCAAATTAATTTTAATTGCAAATCAGAATTGAAACAATGTCGTGTATGTCTATTGTAAATAAAACAAATAAGTGATCGTCGTATCGTAATCTTTATTTATGCCGATAAGTGCTAGACCTTAAGTGCCTTTATTGTATTAATCGAAATACAACAGCGGTTTTTTATACATGAAAATACAAAAATTAAGAAAATGCGCTCACTAATCTACCAAGTTTTACTGCCCAAATAATGCTGGAAATATTTAATGTTACCTTTTTTTATGAATCTTATAATAAATAATATACATGTTATTACGTATCTTCACACCTTCATCTTTCTATTCTATTCGAATTAAACGCGATGCATTCGTTTTTATAAAATTAATTAAGTCTCGTTTTGTACGTTTCTTATTTAAAAACATCCTTTCAGTATTTAGTAAACAATATTTAAATATAAAATTATTTCTATTTAATTTCGCATGATAAACTAATGCATCGCTTTTATTAAAGTACATATGATTTTCTCTCATTTTTCATACGCTTTTATGAAAGAAGAATGAATAATTTATTATGCTACGCATAATGTACCAAACTTATCCGGTACGAGATAAAAAAGACTAGATATATACTCCTTGATTACATCGATAAATAAATTGTGTAATTGTTATATCGAATGTGTAAAATGCCTCTGACACAAATATTTTCAATTAATTTAATTACGCATTTGAGATATAAATAACATCACTTCAATAATAGTGATACAAACATATGAAGTAGACAATACGCATGTAATAATAATAAATGTGCCTTTCGTTGCACACGAATTAGAATATAGGACAAAACTGCATATGTATTTAAAATAACTGTAAGAAGAATGTGTGAAATATTCCATATTATAAAAATAACAAAAGAGTACAAATTACGGATGTAAACGATACTATAGCGCAAGCGCTGTATAATACAAGTACCGATTTTCAAAATATTATTACAATAAATATCTTCCATTAGTCGCCAAACATTGTCAAAAGCTATCATAATCAGTACTCGGATAATTAAACAATAGAAGATATCTAATCATCTGATTCGCAAATACTTAAAAAATTCATTTACTTGCACAAAGAACCATGTGTGAAAATTTCAGGAAAATATTTTGGTCGTTTTCTTACATATATATCTGTATAACTCAAATAATACACACAATATGTAAATAATATATGAACACATTTAACTCATCTTGAATTGATCTTTTAAGATGTCGCGTTTGTAATTTAGTATAAAAGTAGCTCTTGATTGTTCCTTCTGCATAATACAAAGTATGATGCGAAATAATTAAAAAAATTTCAATAATAATTATAAATAATTATAAATAGCTGATAATTTTTTAATATAAAATATCAAAGTCTCTTATTATAATCCGAATGAATTTGTTATAAGAAGAAACTTGATTGAAGATGTGCTGGATATATATCTGATTAACACTGTGCGCGCTACGTGCTTCATATATCTAGTATTCAAATTTGTTTTAGTAATAGTGAAAATTGCACATCTCCATGTGACAAAATAAATACTTGCATAAGTTGCATAGCCACTTTTATGTAATCTTATTATGATTGGGGTCTGTTAACATGGATTATTATTAAATATTATATATATATATAAATTAATTATATATAAATTAAAAATATATTTCATGGAATATATGTGAAATATGTAAGAAACGAGTTGCGAGTCCTTTTGATGTTCGATAATTAATGTGTAGGTAATTGTCAACGAAATATTTGAACATACATTTTATATTCTCTTAAATATATCTTCATTAATGATTTCTTTAACATCATTTTCCTCAATTAAAATAACAGAGAACAAACGTAAATACAGTTTTTTTAAAAGCACAGTGAATATTATGCCAAGGCACTGTATGAAATCAGATTATATTTATGGTTCATTATTTATAAACGCCCTGCGTATATACAAGTCATTCATAAAAATATTTTAAATGTTCAACATACAAATGTATATTGCATTAGTTTTCTGAATTACTGACCAGAAAATTCACACACATCGTTATGAACAGCAATAGTTATTTTACATCAGCAATTAACTTTGAACAATGAAAATAGTCAAAAGATGTGCCGTATTTCAAATGTAACGTTATCGAGATTTTTATGCAAGTTTAACGCCTTCATATATTACGAATAATATTGAAATCAACGTTTCACATTATAAACACGTTTAGTATAGAAATAGACTCGTTACGAAATATGAAAAGTGAACACACATTTAGAGCGATTCTCGTTTCATGTTTTATCTTATATAAAACAGTTTCAATATACGTCGAGTACTATATTCGGATTAGCTCGGTAATCTACTGATTGTCCATTAGAAAACTAATAATTTAGAATGATATAGTAACTCGTGGGCAAATACGTACTTAACTGACAGTTTGATCGATAGCGTTTTGGCCGCGATGGTTATTCACATGCCAATTTACTGTCGAAACTACTCAGAGCGATGGCGAATGCCTGGACTGTACAAAGGGGAAATCTGTAATCCATTGTGAAAACTTCCTCCGAGACGCGTCCAAATTGCATTACGACGTAATCCACTGAAATTAATGAAAATCCAACAATAAATTTTTTAAGATAAATCACAGAAAAAATGTTATAGATGTTATATATTGTATGTAAAATACAACAAATGTTAAATAAATTTTGGCTTACCATCGCTGTCATGGACGACTTGGAAATTCTTTACGGATGCTTGAGTTACTCGCCCATGGAAGTTAAGCACGTACGACTGCGTATCGTCGTTCCACACGGGAGTTTTGTTATGCAACTCTATCAGATTATCCATCTGTTTTAATTTCCATCGTTCTGGAAATATAAAAAAAGATAAAATTTTTATTATACATATATTACTTAAATAGTTCTAATATAGATACTAATTTAGTTTCATCTGCTGATGTTACAGTTTCAACTGCATTTTATCATTATATAATTTTTACTAATAACTTTATTATATATATATTATTTTTTATGATTTCAAACTTTGATATGCGTAAAATATATTATTTCATTTCACAAGACATTTTTAGCACGCAGAATTTATCTTGTCCACTTTGATCTTATTATCTTGTACATTATGTTAATATTAAAATTACAATTACCAAGCAAGGTTTCCGATTCAACTCGCGGGCATATTTCCACTCGTTTTTGATCGGGCGTCATACCCGGAATAATAACCGTCATCTTACGCGGGCCTTTAAAACCTAAAACATTCGTATCATACACCACTGCGGCCAGTTCCTGCCGTGGGTTGGAACGTTCGTCGCGCTTATCGTCTTTCATCAACGAGTATCCGTTGTCATAAATTGTGAATTGTGTCCCCAGAAGATTCGAGCGGAGTTTACCGACGTAAGATTCTCCTCCCCTCGACATATCTGTGGGATCGGTCGAAATCAAGTAATTGCTCGTTGCACTTCTTTTTCGTTTTCGAGCGGCCAGCAGGAAAATCTGTAAATACAATCAATATATAAAATTCTCAAAAGTAATAAGCGAAATGCAAATGTACCTTCCGCCCATAATCACGTTCTAGGTGCAGGAAATAAGTCGGATAAAGACCGCGGTCCACGCCCTTTCGATCGCGTGTTATTCGACATTTGTAATGCATTTGTTTATTTGCCGGTTGTAATACGAACTGCTCGATATTACCTACTATATTTCCTTCCAATTCTGGACTCTACAAAATCAGAAAAATTCAGCAATTATTTTCCAGCACTCATAAATAAGACAGATTATCTTTATATAGATAACATACGGAAGAGTTATTATCTCTACTAGTAAGAGTGTTAGTTCCTTCCGAGGGAGCTACTCGAAGTGGTGAGGAACACGGTAGAGTTTCTGCGGGTGAATGCAAATCTATAGGTGATGATTCGTCATCGGCAAAATCAGTGCTTTGGGAACTCTCGTATAAGCTGTCACTGACTACTGCTATAAAAAAAAATATCATTACTTAAACATCGTAAATTATTTTTAACATATAAAATTAAAACAACAATATAATTCAAATTATTTTTTTATTAGTGATAAAGTCTGGCGTAGACAAATAACATAAAATATTATTTTTGTAGTAATCTAATAACAAATACTTTAAACTAATAAATCTAATAATAATTTACCATTAATTGTTCCCTCACTGTTTTTTCTTTCCACATAAGGTCCTACATCTGTATTTGTTTGAAACATAGTGTATTGTAATGGGCCATCATATGCTGCAATATATATTGAAACAGCTTTATGAAGCATTCTTATGACATTATAAATATTATAAATTATGTATATATTATACAGAGTGTTCAGCAACAGATGAAAGAAAATTTAAGAAGTGATCCTGGATGATAGAATAATACAAGAATAGCAAGGTTGCAATTAAGGCTTCATCTTTTAATTACAAAAGTTTAAATATTCATATGCTTTAAGTAGTATCTTATTTTATCATCTAAACCTACTTTTTTTACATGTTCTCCTACTTATTGCCAAACACCCTGTAATCTTATATATTATAAAAGTTTTGTGATAATGCTCAACTAAAATCGTTTAATTTATTAGTAATTATTATAGAATAATTTTATATGTGCACGGTACCATGAAGTTCCTTGTTTGAAGTCAACCATTTGTTGGAATGATTTGTGAGCTGTGCGCTAGACACATTAGCTTGTACCATTCCACTAGCACCAGTTTGTCTCTTCTGTTTCATCTTCTGTGCAATTAGTTGCCTCTACATTGATTAACACACAACACAAATAAATTATGAGTCAATATAAAGTATTATTTGCTAATTAAAGACTATAAATGATGAACTGCTATTTTAATTTAAAAAAAATTGTTAACAAACTCTCACAATTACATACATAAATTACATCCAAATTGCCTGATAAATTATCATTTGCAATGTAATAAATTACAATCAAGATTTAAGTCCGTGAAATATTTCTCATTTATTTCAGATGTAATACACATAAAACTTTTAAATAACAAATAACTATGTATCTCTATTAATATGCAACCTTGTCCTGCAAACGGAGAAGAATTCGAATAACCAAAGCTACCCTATTATTAGCTGTAAGCATTATCGAAGCTCAAACGTTCATTAATTATTCATCTAACCGTATTGAGAGGTATAGCTCGAATTTAAACGTTTCTGGCTATCCGCAAATTTAATAATACACCATAAGAGGCCAGTCTCTCTTGGATTTCTCATAAATTGACATCTTTTCGGGATTGCAAGTGACACTTTTCAAGTTAAATAAGTCGCCACACCGTACGAAGAATTACAAGATTACGGGCTCCGAGGACGAAGTTTGTCGTGTGGCAAATAAAACTCTCAACTTATCTGTTACGCACCTGTTGTTCCAGCTTCTGCTGTCGCAAGTCGAGCGATGTCATTTTGCGCGAGATCGGTTTATCGAACGACGATTGACAGAGATGTGCAGACCCAGCCACTGACAAACCAGCTTTGTTTACGCCAAACACACTCGTTCACTTGCGGTACCTAGGCAACCGTTCGCCCCGAGCTCTTCGTGGCCTTCATGGTTCTCACGGCGGACTCACAAAAGCTCAAGAGAGGCTAATATTCGAGGCGCCGATTGGTTGATTCGGTGCGAGACCTTCTGATAGGATAGTCCAAACTATTCAATGGAAACCATTTTAGAAAATTTTCCAAACTTGTGTGGATTGCGATTTATTTATTTTTTTAAAGGGCAAACATTCACTCACTTAACGAAAATGAATGAAAATGAAAACATATGGAAAAAGATGGTAAGTTGATCTTTTAATTTGGTAATTATTCAGTTTAGGCTTCTCCACGCCGATTTTGATAAATTTAGGCTCAATCGTATGTGACCACGGAGCATGCGCATGGTGCCACAGAGTAAGTTCACGTCGCTACATCTCGTCGGCATGACAGGTATCTTAACCTCAATAGTCGTCCACGCTTGATATCTCGGTTCACGGGGCAGAGCGGCGCTTTTTTTCTGCCAGATTCGTTCGTTTCGTGCAAAAACGCGTCGAATGAACCTAAATTTATCAAAATTGAAGTGTAGGAACCTAAACTGAATAATTACCATCGGCCGATTAGTTTAATCGTAGTTGATAAGGAGTTACCCTAAGATCAGCCTTATGATCACTTGAAATCTACATCAAACGTCAAAAGGAAAGGTACATTGCATGTCATGTTATGCGTCATCCTTGATGTGGAAGCGTGAGAGCAGGTGGTCAGTGGCGAATGACAGCGAATGACAGAACTCGAGGAGGGCAAAATTCCTGGGAACACTTGGCATGTATGATGTGAGACTGTGTGAGACGGGAAGGGACAAGATAGGAAAAGACACGCCATTCGCAGCCATTTAGAGATAAGAGTTAAATATGCGCTCGCGAATCATGGCGAGACGCGATAGGCGAACGCGATAGACGAACACAGAGAAGTAGAGAATTACAGTGTTAAAGAAAGGTACACTTGTCAGAGGTAGACGAGGAAAGACCGGAAAGGCGGAAACGCGGATACCTGTTGCCGCTGATCGAGTCAGGCAATTGAAATCACGATGGCTCATCTACTCAAGAATCTTACTAATAGTATATGGCATGCGTTTAATGCATTACAGGCTGATGCCACCAATACGGTTGCCAAATCGAAGTTAAAGGTGAGTGACACTTGGAATAGTTCACGCAAAATCGTCAGGAAAGTCTAAAAGTTGCTCATCTGAAAAACACAATAAGCCAATCAATCATGTAGTTAATATATTAATATTGATATATTGATATATTGTACAAATTACGAGTCTTCTCTTTTCTTTCCCCTTTGACATTTTTTCACTTATTCATTTTGATTTATTTAATTTTGGTAGGTGTTGACAGCTAACATTGGTACATTGATGGATTTGTATGGGGTAGAGAAAGGCTTAGAGCATTACCGGAGTACACAGAATTTAACATTTGATCAGTACATTTATTATTTACAGAAAGAAGTAAGATCTCTTAAAATACATATATCATAAGCCTGTTTTTTTCTTTTTTAACAGAATGAAGCAAATGCTGGAAATGGTATGTGTTGTATAAAGATATAAATAGGCGATTTGAAACGTTTGAGAAATACTCAAATTTAATTATTTAAAATCCTCACAAATATTTGATTGTGATGAACTTTAAGAAATATAGAAGTAAAATAGCATACTTATAATATAAAACAAAACATCCACAAGATATGTATGATAGCTTTTTTATTATCTTATTTTCAAAAAAAGTTTGGTTAAGTATCTTTAAAAACTTTCTCGTTTCAAACATCTTTCTTTTCTCTACCGCAACAGCATTTACTTCACTCTTACTCATTCAACTTGATGCATTTTGTAACAAGAAATGTCGCTTCAGGTGTTCTCCTCTATAACCGATACTACCCCTGTACAAACATTGAAGATTCTGGAAGAAGGCATAGATGAAATTTGCTGGCTGGTTTGTAAAAAGATATATTTAGAAAGATCTCATCCAGTCTTTAACAATCACAGTGTTTACCAGTTGTTCAGAATTTACTGTCTACTGGCTGAAACAGAATCAGACGCGACGCATTCTTATCCGGTTAGTGATTGCTTACAATAAAATTATATAAACAAATGTCTTTCGCAATTTCAATATCCGATGTGTCGCTTTTGTGACCCAGGTGATGCATGGCGATGAGGTGGCGCAAATCGCTGCTCATTTAGTAATGTCCTTAGGTCTGCAGTGGGACGCAACAGATTTTTCGGCTCTATCAGCGGCTATCGGTGTATTTAGGTAACTTGTCGTTTTTAATCTGTTACATTAATTACAAAGATAAAAATGCAATTTGTTTATGAAAAATTTCTCGGGAAAAGGTTTTCCACGTTTCTGGCGGTTTTGGAATCTAAGTATAGCGGTGATAGTACTTCGGACAGTATGGCATTGACGGAGGCGATCGATGATCTTTACCAGATTTACATAGAGAATGTAGTGAAAAAGGTAAATCAAAATTTTGCTGATAGATTTAAGAAAGTTTGATGCTGTTGTAAAAGAAAAATTATAGAAAATGCTACTGCATGTTGCGATCTTACGTTTATATATACATATATAGATACATGTTATAATTTTAAGAGACGCCATATATTGTATGTATTATATACAATAGAATAATACTTTTTTTTAATATCGTTGCAGGGGTACTTGATGAAGAAAGGTTTCCTGTTACCAACATTGCGGTACTTTTGGTTCGTGCTGCGCCCTGGTGAATTGACATATTACAAAGATTCCCAACAAAAAGAGCCGTCCGGATTAATCCTACTGAATGCTAATTGCTGGGCCGATGCTTTGCGGACCAACGGAAAGCCCGATAGAAGGTTCGTGCTTAGCACCCCTGAACATAGGTGCATAGAGCTAATGGCAGAGGATTACAAAGGCAGGCTGCAGTGGCTCGCGGCATTGCAAACGGCCATTCGGCATTCGAACGAAAAAATCAGCTATCAGAGAAATTTGGCCAACCAAAGAAGATCTTTGCGACAAGTAATGCATTTAAATAAAAACAAAGATATACGTTTTATTGACTGAATAATAATTTCAGAATTTATTTAATTACATATTGTTGCTGCTTGCTAGGCTACCAAACAGGAAAAGGAAGAAACCAAGCTGGAACTTCAGCATGAGAGGCAAGCTAGAATCGCCGCAGAGATACAAGCTCGGAAATTAGAAACTCTATCAAAGGAGGAAGGTGCCAAAGTTCAACAACTGGAAGATGTTAGACAGAAACTAGAAATGCTACTGCAAGAAGAAAAACAAGCTCTACGTGACGAAGAAATAGGTAAAAGACCACTGTATTTAATTTTTATGTCTTTGTAGAATCAAATAATTTTAATTAATAATTTTAATTAAATACGCTTTACATACTCGTACGTTGCAGTACGAAGTTTACAAGCGAGAGTATTACGTGAAGAATGGGAAAAAAGAGAGCAATTGGAGAGATTGCAACAGGAGCAGCAGGAATTGCTGGAGATGGAGAAGCTGAAGAGACTGGAATTTGAACAAATGCAGAAGAAAAACGAACAACAATTGCAAGGTATATAATATATCCAAAAAATATGAAAAAATATCATTTAATCGTAAATCTTATTATTAAGTCTATTAATTTAAATTTTTTCGAAAACCTATACAATTCACAAGTTCTCTTTTTAACATTTATATCTTGTATTCTTAATTTTATTGTTATCTTCTTTATTCTCCAATTTCTATTTATATGTGAAAATTTTTATTACACTAATTTGTAGAAGCCGAACTACGACTCCAGCAGCTAGAAGCGGAAAGAGAACATTTGGATGCAGAGTTACGCGCCGCGCGTGAAAAGGTGAAACGCGCCGAAGAGGCTCAACTTGTATTGGAAGCACAAATCGTGCGTCCTCTGAGAGGAGGTGAGAGAATCCGACGTACTCAGAGCTTTATACCGACAACGAAAGAGCGGCCATTATCTGAGAAAATCGACAGCAGGACATTGCAAAAGAATATATGACATACGCGACGCCATCGATTACGGCTAAAAGATCGATGCATTTATCGCCCGAGTTGCATTTAAGTCTTCCACCAAATAGAGTAACACAAAGAGCCTATAGAATCTATTATTGTGGGGCAACTATATTATATTTTCGCGAAGAGAATGCGAAAAAAATCCATACGAGCTTCGAATCCGATAGTTCCTTATTCTTGATGCCTTGCTTTATTCGCAATCTTAGCCAAAAAGTATTTAGTATTATATGTACAAATTTCGTATACGCGAATTTTCATTCCTTATTATCTCGAAAACAATGTGATCTTTATTTTGTAGATGACAAAATACAATTTTCACCTGACGTATATATAAAAACATATATAAATATTTACATTTTTTCTTGAGCGTATTATCATAGGATAGGAAAATATTTAATGCATTATATGAGAATATTTTATACTTAATTATTTTTGAAATATACATATACACAGAATTATGTACAATGCGTCTAATATAGATGCAAGAACATATTTATAAAATTTTATATAAATGACCAAGATTTTCGCATGCGAATAAAAATGCCGTAATATTTTGCTCAAATCGAATCGAGTTTAATTGGAATCAGATGCAATTTTTATATTTTTAATGTTTCATATATATATATATATATATGTATGACTTTATACTAACTTATACAAGTTGTACTCTGTTATTGATCAAACATATGATTCATATGGCTGTCTTTAACAGTTTTACTGTTGCTACCTTACATTCCTAATAAGAAAATTTGTATCTTGTTAAGAATAAACGATTTGAATTTACAACAGTGTAAAGTCTTTTATTCGCCGAAAAATGCCGAAGAAAAAGAAAGGAAAGGGAAGCAAGTTGGCTCGCATGAGCGATGAAGAACGCGCTCGTTACTTACAGCACCGAGCCGAATTAGAGCTAGAGGCTAAACGACGTAAGCAACAGTTGATTGCAGCCTTTACTAAGGTATATCCAGCAAAAAATAGGAATATAATACAATAACAATTTTGTAAAAAATCAATTTTGAAACTTGTAGAACAAGCTAAAACGCGAGGAAGCGTTTTCGCGATTAAACACTGCCAAGATCAATGAACAATGGCGATTCATTCTACGCCAAATAAAATGTAAAGAACTTCACGAAGACGTGGAATACCTTTGGAATAATTTCGATCGCCTAATGAAGACGAAAGATCTCGTGATACAGCGTTTACATAATGAGCTAGAAGCAGCCGATGTGGATCACAGAAGGCTGCAAGAGGCCCACATTCAAACGATGGATTTGATAATCGGTAGCTCATATTATTTACTTTGTACTCACTAACGTATAACTTAATTATTAATGTTATGTAGGAAAATACAAGCAGAAGTGCATCCAACTACACGAGTTCTTTACACGTGAACGCAATCGTATTGTTTCGGATGAAATGAACGAGTTAAATAGAGCACGAAAGAATTTAGAGCAGCACTGCAATCAGTTGCAAAACATAATTTTTGGGCAAGATAAGAAAATAGAAAATGCATTAATGCAAACGAAAACCCAGAACGCCATTAATGTATACAGCATTGTATATTTGGTATGGATATCTCATTTCTGTGTGTCCTATAGGATAGACGTTATGGAAATTTTTTAGTCTTTTCACATAATATGTGAAAACTCCACTTTTTTTAAGCTGAAAAACTTTAATAATTCTTTTGATCGAAAATATTTCAGAAAGAAGATTCCCTGTCGCGCTTGATGCATTACGTTTCCTACGAGGTCGAGGAATTGTGGCGACAACTTAACGAAACGATAATTGAATACGAGAAAAATACGGGAGATAAAAGAAAGCAATACGAATACTTGAAGGAACAAGATGACGCTCATCGTGCGGATGTGGTGCAATATCCAAAGCTGCAAACGCAATTACAAAGTACGATTAAGAGCCTAAAACAGGACATGCACGCATTGTCGCAGAAAAGGGAACAGAGTATAAAGGAATTGAACTGTCAGATTGTGCGTCTGAGAAAAAGAGCCGAAGATATGAGACAGATATTTTCTGTGAATCAAGTGCTGGATACAACTCAGCTGAAGAAACTGACTATTATTAGCGCTAGCATCCTAAAAGTAAATATATTAAATTGTCGAAATATTATCTAACGTAATACTCTAACTGAAAAATATGATGTTTAAAAAATTATTAAATTATTTCAATTTTCTATTCGAGAAAAAGTGGGTATTTTCGAAATATTTTAATTTGTAGGAACTACAGAGGATTTCAGAAAAAAGCTCGGCGTTGCTATCGTTATTAAAAATATGTTCAAATTTGGAACCGTTCTCACTGACTGTTCAAAAGTACACTCTACGCGATACAGGGTCCAGAAGAGCTTTTACGAGTTGCGTAGGTATTACATGAATACGAAACACGTTTCTCCAATGTTTAAATAAGATAAATAAAATTTTACACAGATGTCGGAGCCTTTTGACAAATTGGACAAGTTTTGGGAACAGTTCAACTATATTAAATCCGATAATATTTTCATGAAAAAAGAGTGCGATAAACTGACTTTCGAGAACAAGCAATTAAGAAACACCTTGCGCACATATCTCTTAACTATTTCTAGAGCTCCTACCACACGACCATTCACGTCTACTCCTACATAAATATATTTTTTTCAAATGTCGATAAGTAAAAAATAAGTCAATATCTTTTTAAAAAATGTAATTTTAAAAATATTTACATGTTGGATTAAAAGTTTCTAACTTTCTACTTGATATCTTCTAAAATAAATTGAATTTTTACTAAATATTATTAATATTAAATAACTTAATTAAGATTGCTTTTATTTAATATTTTACTTAAGATATCTTCGAGAAAATTAAAAATATAATTTTAGAAAACGATATCTCATATTTCCTACAAGTACTTATGGATATAAAGAATTGTGAAAAAAAAGAACATATGTTTGATATTCATATAAATTTATTCAACGATGAGTGAATATACCTCCTCCCAATGGCAGATATTTGTACGGTCGAGCGCGAGTTCGTCCTCTCACAGGATGAAAAAATATTTTCTCCTTCGGCACCATACTCTCAGTCTCTAGATATATATCGAAACATGCTCTCAGCCGTTGTATTTGCGCCGTCAACGT
Organism: Solenopsis fugax; assembly: GCA_003595255.1. Classification (NCBI taxonomy): domain Eukaryota; kingdom Metazoa; phylum Arthropoda; class Insecta; order Hymenoptera; family Formicidae; genus Solenopsis; species Solenopsis fugax. Next base: position 95,453 of record QKQZ01008219.1, on the reverse strand, counting down.
CGGGGACTTGGTCCACATCACATTGACTTCCCTTTCGATGTCTCTGATAATATCAGCAGACGCTGGCACTGATGGACTGACGCTTATGCTAAATACCGGTGCAATCTTCGGGTAATCTGGCTTGATAGCGATCCTGGCCACGAGCTCGCCTGAGAAATATTATAAAATTTAAATGTGGACTCAATCATTTATCTGTCTGTGTAAAAAATTTGATATAACAATTATCGTACTACTGCCACGACGAAGTACAGCTTCGTAAAAGATGTCAACAGACAAAATCAATCCCCGCTGATAAAATTCCGGTGAAGCGACATAGTTCGAGTAACTTTTCCAGGTCATAGTTGTGAATCGATGCAATGATGTTGAGATCTTTTGCGGCACGGGATCTGTTGTACTGATAAAGATTGGCAGATTGCCGGATTCTAGTTGTCGTATTTCCATACATAAATCCAGCCTCGCTTTTATGCGCCGTTTAATTTCTTTTAACACACTCTCCACGCAATTTTGTGCCAATTCTTGACTTGTAAGCTACAAATAAAATGACGAAAGTGAATTTTAATTAAAGGTTGTTCTAATCGCATTTATCGATTATTGAGAGAGAGGTAAGAGGGAGTGATTGTTTAAATCATAATTTTGTGTTACAAATAGAGCAACTTTTTTTCAATAAATAAGATTAATTATCTTCAATTATTTTTAACATTTGTTACACAAATATATGAATATGCATACCTTTTGTTGTGATTCGTTCGCATCAGACGAAACAAAGTGTAGACCAGCCATTCTTTGTGCCCATTTGTAGGGAATGCCTAATCTCAGAGACGAAAACGGTCCTAAGTTATGTCGCGACAGCTGATACTGATTGGCAGGATTCGGACTCTCCAATCCTAAATCTCGCGGGTATAATTCGCGAAGAACTGACTCGGATACTAGCATGTCTCTATTAATTAAATTGGAATTGAAAAAGTTATCTCAAAATTTTCCAAAAGAAAACAAGCAAGTATCTCAATATTTTCATATTATGTATATTTGTATACAAAATTTCAATAAATTAATATTAAAATGATAAAAGAATTATTAAATAAAAATATTTAAATAATTAATTTTACATACCCAGCACTAATACCTCCCAAGTCTTCAGTTTCGAGTTTTGACTCTACTGTTACGACTTTCAAATGTATTGTATAATAAAAGTGAAGAGTCAGCCTTGTCTCATCTAAAAAGTTAATTTTACAATCAAATTTCTTTTCTTTTCTTTTTTTCAAGATTTTAAAGAAATTAAATCATAAATTCAATTAGATTAATAAGTATGAAATGGAACTATTTCTTTATTTCTTTATTTTTTCATTTTTTCCTTTAATTAGGATATCTTTTTTGAACATTTAATTTCTGGTAAGACTAAATTTTTTTGTCCTCACTTTTAAAAACTCACTTTTTAATGTGATAACTATTTTTACATGCAACGGATGTCGCTGCAATAGTTTGGATCGCTTTTCTTCTTGCCTGGCTTCCCGGGATAATCTGTGATGTCTTTTTTTATGCACAGGCATTTCTTCCACGATACTTTCGGACTGATTCTCAGGATCTGAATCAGACTCTTGTAAACCATCATGATTGTTCGCGCGTTTTGCTTCGTCCTCGTCACCTTCCACTTTGACCACCAATGTACTATCTACAAGATATTTTAATAAACATCTATAAAAAATTTCATCCCATAAAATAGTCACAGAAATATGTATTCAATGTTTTATGCGGATTATACCATAAGCATCCCTGTAAGCAGATGCCTTTGCATACAATACATAGAGCGGTGATGCGAGCAACGAAGCCTTTTGATGCTCTTGACGAATTTTGTCCAATGGCAATCCAAGACTTTCTTGTAACAGTTTACTTGACTGAAAAATTTAGTTAATTAATTATTCAGAAAGACAATAAAAACACGTCCCTCATTTGCTTTAACATAATGTAAAAAAAAATTTTTCCAGGTTAAATGTTTTAAATCATTAAATTTTATTATTTTTAAACGCGATTTTTGTGTGATTTGGTCTATTGATTGTAGAAGAATACAATCATTAGTTCTTCATTCAGAGTATTGGATTCTTATCAGAATTATCTTTCCTTTAAAAATTAACAATTTTTTAATTGTAGTAAATGAGTAATGTAACATTTTGTACATTTTCTAAACTAATAAGCTCAGGTTTCTTACTTCTAATATAGAACGCAGTTGCGGCGCGAGATTATCCAAACGAGTCTGTTTCGTTTCAATACTGGATGCTACTGCTTTTTTACTCTCTGTCAATTCATCACACAAGGCTGCCAATTGTTTTCGTTGAGTCAATTCCCATTCCAAACGAGCCAGTCTTAATTGATGAGGATTATTCTTTGTTATTTCCTAAAATATACTTGTTGTATGCAAAGAAAAAAATCGAATTTTACACTTATTATTATTATTATAAAACTTGTGTGTACATACAGGTCGTGAAATGCTTTCTGGAGCTTCTTTAAGAAATTCCTCTTCTGAAACAAGTTCTATCAATTCATCTTTAGATCTAGAACAAAGAAAATAAGGTTACTTTATTTTGTTCAAAGGGATGATAAAGAATCAAGTCTTTTACATAAAGATAAAAAAAATTTACTTGAACTGAAGGCATTTAATAACTTCTTTCTTCAAATGCATCACTTCGTACAACAGATTCTGTAAATGCAGATGTCTGCTGTCTACGCTACTTTTTGCAGCAACTAGGGAGTCTCGTGCAGACTTCGTACGAAACTTTTCCATACGATTTAACTTCTTCAGTTCTACGCAAGCCAGGGACGTTTGAATTTGCAGTTCACGAATTTCATCTTTCTAAAGCATTGTTTTAATAAGTTTAAGGCAAAATGATTTGATAAATATAATAATATATCTGTTACAAACATTTGCATCACCACTGGATTTCAATTTAGCTATTTTAGTCATTGTCGCCCGAATATCATTGCAGGTTGACAAAAAGCATTCAGAATCATTCTCGGATGATCTCTCAATAGCTTCCTTCTCTTCATAACTGGTTATTGTCTGAGAGGAAAAAAAGTTGACAAGTTAACAATAAAAACAACAAATAATTTATTACTTTCAGTTTCATATAGTTTCTTATAGTTTATAGTTAATAAGAAAATATTGAGACACTGCACCAGTCAATTAACAAATAAAAACAACTTATTATTATTGCTATAAAATTATATTTTCAAGTAAAAAATATTTTAGTTAAATTTGTATAAAAATTTGTATAAAAATTAGATTTAGAAAGTATCAATTAATTTGCAAGATATTTCGAAATCTTATTATTTTAATATTGTTTTCAAACGGTCATTTATTGATGATTGTTATTTATACGCGATTGGTCCAACAATCCTATTTAGTTTAATTTCGCATGTTTAACATAATCTAAGATGAGAACGAAAATTTACCAATTCATTTTTGCATGAAAAATAAAAAATTTGAACAAAAGAAATCAACGTACGGTAGAAGTAATTACATATAAAAAGAGTGATGATTTTTTTCAAGTTACAGTCTATTTTCGTCAGAAATCTGGAAGCGCAAACGTAATTATAACCTAAATATGACCTGTAATTTTTTGAACAAATTTTTGACTTTTATACCTTGTACATATCTCCCTCCTTCATCGACGTTCCGCTGTTCGCACTCACGGACTTTCTTCTTTTTTTCACACTGTCCGATTCGTTTTCTTTACCCATTTTTCACTTGTCAATCAATCGATCAATACAGTTAATAAAAATTAATTAACTCGAAACTTGTGTTGGCTTGTGTTTAGCAAGTTCGGCGGCGTTCTACGGAAAGAGCAGTTCGATGAGTTGGTTTCTACACTTGGACTCTGTAAAGAACCGAAGGCAACCAACCTTATTAAAATTTACTCAACCAAAACGTACGAAAAATATGTCGACCGATAAAATGACCGATATTTTGTTGAGGCTGAATGATAATGAGTATTTCATTTCGAAATCAAGATATTTTACATCTTTCTGCATTCAAATAATTTAGTGTCTTTAGTGCACTTTTCATTCGGTCGGTGCAGGCGAGTGCAGTTGCAATGCAACAAATTTTCTAACCTAAAAAAACCGTCGTGTCCTTTGACTATTATAGTCAAAGTGAGTCAAAGGTCGAAGCTGCTTCAACTGGTCAACGTCTCTGTAGCAACAACTTTAATTATCATTTTCACGTTGCAATCACACAATAGAGTTCATTATAATAGACTTCCTGAACTAGAGCGAGCAAGTCTGCGTATTTTTCTGCGTTTCAATCTTGGACACATTACTCATCGGACAAATCGTGCAGCTGTTCTCCTTTATCTAATGGGTAAGCTGAGAGATATAAGTACGGAAGAGGAGATAAATTTAGGTAACTCTGTATCCAATGTATTTACATCACTTTCGTACGCTCTTGACAACGTTAAATTTTATTTAGAGATTAACCTAATGTGTCGTTTGAATTTTGTCAGATGCGAGCGATGTCTCACTGCAGAAGAGACATAAGAAACACAAGCACAAGAAGCACAAGAAAAAGAAGCTCATGCATGATGACAGCGACGCCTTCGTAGATATCTCAGCCGATGCCGATCGGAAGAAGAGCTTTCGAATAAAAGTAAAAAAAGAGGATGAACGGAGGTACAGGTATTACAATATTTCTATGTGCATTTTAAAACTGTAAGTAAGCTTTTTAATTCATCGATTGATCAATCACATTATATGCAAATGCAACTCTGTTCTCTAAATGCTGTACTTGCACATGTGATTGATCAATCAATGCATTAAGAAACTCGCCTTTTATTTTAGTTAAGGTTGGAAAAATCCAGTAGGTGGAAAAAAACAGTGGATGATAAATTCTAGTTTTTATTATCCTGGACTTTAGTCAATATAATAAACTGACAAAAATTATAAAAATGGCTAATATGTAACATTAAAATACATTTATGCAAAAAGATATTTTTGTTCTAATTAATGCTATAGTAATTACTATAATTTAAAGAAAACTGAAAAAACCAGTAGTAATGAATATTGAAATTTTATAATAATACAGTTTTTTAATTCTAATCAATTTGTGAACAAAAGCCTTGGAGAAATAAATGTTGCTAAAATATTATATTTTTAATTTCATGAATATGAGAAAAACGTAATAAAAATTTTTACCTATATAGAGCTAATTTGCATCAGCTTGTAATTCAGGATCTTCTTATAGCAAAACATTAATTTATTTGCTATATCAGTTTCTAATCTATTTCCAGTTTTATTTTGGATAAAGCATTTCTTTAAATTGGAAAAGTCACTATCAATTGACTTATTGTTTTCTATTTTTTTGTTTTTAAAAATTTTTCTAGTGGTTTTTTTGGAAAATACCTATTTTTATCACTATCAAACCTTATTAAAAATGTGGAATTTTGCCAACCCTGATTTCAAGTAGTCCAACAAGTTTTTACAACTGTACAAAATAATAGATATTTTTTGACTAATTTCTATTTAATAGAATCTGTATTTGAAATTTAGTTACAAAAATGTGTTGTGCCAAGTTTGGATAAATAATCACTTTTCCAGACATCTTTTAAAAAAAATCAAGTTTTTTGTAACAATGTATCTTACTTGATTTTGAATATTTCTATACATTTTATATACTACATCCACAACATGCAATGAAATGATATATAATTTTCCAGTCTGGATAAACGTGAAAAAATATTGAAAACATGTTTGAATACAGCTACAATAAGTACTGCATCCTCTCCAAAAGGTGCACCTACAAAGAAGAAAATTCCAAAAGGTAGCAAAGGTAAAGATAGTGGAACTAGCAGCGAGGAAGAAAGATGGCTCGACGCTATTGAATCTGGTAAACTGGAAGAGGTATTTTTTTTTCTCAAATGTTTAAATAATACAAAAGTTGCTGTGTAACCGTTATTTACTATTCACATTTTTGCACTTGATCACTTTTGATAATAATTCTAATAAGAAATACACGTTTTATTTTAGGTTGATGATGAATTGAAGAAAATTAAGCCAAAGGATCCTAAGTTAATGACAGCACGACAGAGAGCGATGTTTGAGAGAAAAACTGATACAGAGCCGAATCCAGGTGTCGAACAACTGATGTCATTACCTACTGGTTACAAAGAGAAAGTCATGACTGCGGAAGCTATACAGAAGGCCGCTCTAAAGTCTTTAAAACGGAAACAGCTCGCTGACGAAAAGAGAGAAAAGGATAAGGTACTATGTAACAAAGTTTCTTGATATTAAACAACATTTCGTTTAATTGACAAAAAGTATGAAATGAAAGTTTTTGCGAATTATTTTTATAGAAAAAAACAATGGAGAGATTGCTAAAAAAACAAGAATCCAAAGCATCCAAAGTTGTTAGCAAGGGCAGATTATCTAAACGACAAGTACCATTAGTGACGTATCGTTTAACGATCGAAGGAAGTTCCATATCTTTACCACCCGGTGAAAATTTTCCACTTTCCCCTGCTAAAGAGTATAATAAAATTATTTATTATTACATGGATTAGTAAGTAATCGTAAAAATGATATAATCTGCGAATGAAATCAATTGATTACTTTGACGATTAAACAAATAAGTTGTAGATGCCTTTTCTCAATAAAAAAAGTAAGATATAAATCAGGAATGAAATTATCAGAATATCCGGAGATAAATGGATCATCTATTAAAAAAGATAGACAGATATATCGTTTTCATTCATTTTCAGACATTCTGACGATTTCATTCCCAATGAACTATGGTCAGATTTTTATCCAATTTATATAATTGTAAATATCCGTTTGTTACTTTTTGAAAGGATAATTTGATCGGACAGTTTTCTCAACGCATTTTTACCTTGCCTATTTATTGAGAAAAGATATAACTTATTTGACTAATCCTCAAAATAATTAGCTAATTTTGTTTGCAAATTATATAGCACTTTTACAATTACTGAATGATCCATGTATTTTCCTTAACGATTTAAGCTGCGACATTTGTATATTCTTAATAATTTTATATTTTAGGAGAAGTCCGCCAAAACAAATCCTTTGCGGGGTCAATCAGTGTAAAAATCTCAAAAAATATTCGTGTTCAAAAACTGGAATGCCATTGTGTAGTTTAAAGTGTTACAAAACTAATCTTCTTTTAACCAGGTAAACAATGTACAAACCACACTGGAATATTTTTTTTCCAAAAGTTCTAGCAGTTTGTTTCAGTATTTATACATAATTTAATCAATTTTCAACTTAGCTATTTTACCTATATTCGCGTGCGAATATGGGTAAGATAACTAAGTTGAAAATTGATTAAATATAGCATACAAATAGAATACGTACGTTTATATGTAAATATACATCATTACAATTTTATTAACTATTGTCAACTTGGTTTTCTACTAAAAAAGAAGAGAACACAATTTTTCCATCTCTCTGTTTCCAAACGTACAAACGATAATTGATAAATGATGTAATGTCGTTTATACGAGCATTACATAACAAATGTATCTCTGTGAAGAGAGAGGTAAGAATTTGTGCAAGCGTAACCTAGGCCTTGCTTTCACCCACTTCCGCATCCTCCAAGTGAGAAGTCGACTCGCAAAGCATTCAGTCGCTGAGTCGGTCATCGACTTAGATTCGCGTAGGATCGCTCGAACTTATGTGTATGTATGTACTCGGTCGACCCAGATATTCTGGGCCATCATGTCGTGCCTTCGCTATTGTATAGTTTTGACGTTTGTTTCCTGTTCAATTTCGGCTTTGGGTCTTTCGGTGGAGACTTTCGGTAAGTTGAAATCTTTTATTATCACTGACAAATATATATTTCCTGACTTTGTTCTACAAAAGCAAATTGTCTAGAGAAACTTTCGAGGGAAATGTAAAAAGTTTATTGGCTTATACGTCATTACTCCCTTATACAAGATTATATGTTTAACGATGAAATTAAGTATTACTTCGATAGGACTTTTATAATACATTATGATGAAATTCTACATCAAAATTATAATCTGCAATTATGTAGGTATATTTACAAAAATATAGATGTAGAATTATTGACTGTTTATAAAATATTAGTAACTTGCGTAATCAATTTTGAAATAGTATTTCGACAAAACTATAATAATATGACAATTGCATTTTAGGCATATTTGCAAAATTAAATTTGGAAAGAAATTATTAAATAATAGAGAAAAATATTTTAACTGTATTATGTGTGAAGCATTTATAAATCTAATGAATCCATATACATGCTTACAAAAATGCACAATTCTAAATTATAATGGAAAGATATATTGCAACATGAAATATTATATGAAATGGCATTTTAAATACAGAGCCAAACAATTTTTGAAATATAATAATTAGAAAATATTTATATCCTTAATAAAAATATTTAAATTTCGATTTGTCTAATTTTTGACAAAAATTTCGAAATTTTATTTCAATAAAAAATTTATGATATATATAAGATGCTGCATTATTATGCATCATCTTATATATATCATAATTATTCTCGTCGTGATGTCATTATATAATATTTGCACAATATGCCTATCGGGTTAACTATGTACGAGTATATCGATCAAATATAATTAATATTTTTATAAAATTAATATAAACGATGTTTTATTTATGGACTAAACAATTTTTTATTTAAAACAAAATAGATGACGGTTATCATGAATGTATGCGTCCTTGCTCCGACGAGCCATCTTCGAAAAAAACGTGCGTCTATAATTTCTTTGTCACGGAATCATATGGTTTAACAAGGTGAGACGTTATAAGTTTTTGTCTTTTCTTTTAGAATTTTAATGCATTTATAAAACTCAGCATATATGTATATATTCACTATAACGTATTCGGACGAGAAAAGGATTGTTTGTAAGCTGAAAGAAATTTTAAACATTTAGACCTGCACCAATGTAGATTAACTTTTGATTTAACCTTCTTTTTCTAGTTCTAAGAAAAAAATAGTAAGAGTTGGTCTTACTAACTTCGATTAGCTTAATCGATCGATTTTAAATTTTGCTTGGTTATTCTTAAATTTAATTGGCCAATCAAGCTAATCGGAGATGATGAGCTCAACTCTAAGAGCTCGAGTTTAAGCGCCTAAAGTTTCCTTTCGCTTCCAAACAATCCATTTCTCGTTGCTCTTATTTTAAGATTTAATATTTGCACCATTGTAGATTAATTTTAATCTCAATTTAATTTTCTTTTTCTAGTTCTAAAAATTAGTAATAAGAAACAAGTTAAATCACGATTAAAGTTAATCCATATTAGTGTAGGTTTTAATAAATAAAATAAAAGCAATGCATTCCTGATGGAAAAATTTGAATGAGATTATGATAAAATTTTGATATTTTGTTGAATTTTGTGTTCCTTTTAGAACATTTTGATCAGTAATTTTATCAAAATTTCAACAAAATTTTATTTAAAAAACTCAACAAATTGAAACGGTAATGACAGAGTACTGAAATTTGAATGAGATTTCGTTAATGCAAATCTTGTCAATAAAGAGTATGTGCTGATTTTTTTATTGTGATCATCGAACATTAATTACCAATTTCAATAAAAATTCCTTCTTAAATAATATTAATAATTTTTTGTTGAAATTTTATATTTTTATTGAATTCTTATTAACATGTTTTTCATTAAACGCAGAAGATAATCTTTTCAGCGAAATATAATTAAAATTTTATTGCATCTTCATTGAAATTTCATCAAATGTAATGAAACATTATGTCAGAAAATTTCTAGTTTCGAACTCCGAGAAAGAGAGAGAGAGATTTGATAATTCTCCTTTGGATGATTACCTGTTCCTAAACGCGTCATAGGATGCAAATGCAGCGGATACTTGCTCACGGTGCAGCACGACGTTCTAACGGTTGACCCGCGACCCGCGGTCAATCCGGTCGCGGGGTGACATTGGTGCCATCCGCGCGCTTGGCGTGTAACAGGTTCCGGTATCTCTCGAACCAACTAGAGATGTTCCTCCTTGGAGCCGATCGCCGTCGCGCGTGTAATCACAAATATGCGTACCAACGCATACATGTATACTGCGACCAATTTGGAACGGAATCCTGGTGACCAAGTGGAAGCAGATAACGGCTGATGATGGTGTCCTGACCGGAAACTTTGTAGAACGCCATGCTTTCCAGTGCCTCTTTCTCACGATTCTGCGGAAGGAATCGGCAAGCGACAAGTGACATTCCACTCCAATCTTATAACGACGTCCATTTCCTTCGATCCTACTTTAAAACATAGCTTAGACTCAATTGAGAAAAGCCATTCGCCGCTCACCATTGAAAATGGTGAGTTTTGATCGAGCTCGTACGAATCTCGATTCATCTATTTCCCATTTTATTAATTACTTTTAGAGTCGATCTTACCAATTTCTATTAATTTCAAAAAATTAACTGATTAAACTTATGAATTGCTAATTGCAAAACTTAAAACGTAAAATACTTTTAATTAATAATTGAGAAATTTTTTAATTAAAGTAATTTAAAAAATTATATTAGGGATGATCAGTTTTAAATTCTGCACTTGGCAAATAAGTTAATGGAATTAATTGGCGAGATCAGTTCTTAAGTTCTTATAATAATCTACAATTCTACACGTGATGTATTTTTAAATAATGCTGCTATTCCAATCATCTGAGCAAATATGTGATTTTACTAGAAAAAGGCCACGACTCGAACTTTCGATATTGGCGTCTCCTCTTCTCATTCCTCCCTTCCTCCGCATCATTCTTTCACGTACAAAACTGTACAGTTACATCCTATACCGTAGAAATATCAAGGTTGAGTAGTAACTATTTAGAAAATTAATAACTTAGTTAATTTTAAATGATTTAATTTTTAATTTTAACTAGTTATTTTTGAAAAACACAAACTTTAATTTATTAACTTTTTTCCTAAGTTAAAAACTTGTCTATATAAAAGAAAAAAAATTAAAAAATACATTCTTATATAAAAAACAATATTTTTTTGTTCTTTCATATAAACTCAATTTGTAAATATTACAAATTTAATGATTATAATTGTTTTGAGTAATTTAACTTTATAAAATTACGAATTTCTAATTTAATATGAATAATATTTTTCAAAATTAACTATTAATTTAACTTAATTTAATTTTAACGCAAATTTTAATTGAGTTAGTTTTTTGTTCATACAACTTTTAATGTAACTAAATTTTATTAATTTTAACTTAAACTTTAATTAAAGTTAAAAAAATATATTAACCACTCAATCCAGGGAAATAATAAAATATATATTATTATAAATAATATCGTGGAATATATTAAAGGCTGCTTTCGACAATTATCCGCTGCATTTTTAAACATATAAAAATAATAGATGTTAGCTACAAGATTTTGCGAAAAAATTCAGCTGATTTTCTTTCGCAAAGTCAACATGAACATCTTATTAGGAAAAGACGAAGAGAAAATTGTAAACGCAGGCAATTGTAAGCGATGTTGCGTTAATGTGTTCTTGATATAATTAGCAGTTTCTACAACAAACTCAAGAGCAATGGCGATGTCTCTCGTTGCACGAACGTTACCGCGGGAAGAAACTTTTTGACCATTAATGGAAAAAGTCCAGGCCCGGCTATACAAGTGAGTATGATTTTCTTACTATACGAACAATATTTCTTTCATTTTATAGTAAATAATTAAATAATTTTATTCGCTTTTTATGCATTTCTTCTCATAAAAAAAGACACTAATTTTGACAAGATCCAAGTCGATTTTTAACAAAGATGTACACAGAGAAAATTTTTTCTTAAAATTTAAAAATTTTCTTAAAATATTATGGGAATTGTGAGGCAACGTGGCCTTTAAAGAATTTTACTTTATAATTATTTCATAATTCAATAAAATTTAATAAAGAAATTTATTTTATATTATAGAATAGTTAGATTAAATTTTATCAAAATTTAATCAATTTAATACTAAAAGTGTAGTAAAATTCTTCGAGATCCATATTGTTCCATGATTACCATAATTTTGATTAAAAAATAATAAAAATTGTATAATTTTGTAGAATTTCTTTCGTCATGGTTTTTTTAAAATGGAATGTATTTTTCATGGCAGATTTGTCTCAGCGACACGATAGAGGTTCTCGTTTATAACAAATTAGGAAGCGAAGAGTTGGCTCTGCACTGGCACGGAATCCGGCAAAAGGATTATAATTACATGGACGGGGTGCCCATGATAACGCAATGTCCCATCTTACCCTTCGGTGGTTTTCGTTACAAAATAATTCCCGAGAATGCGGGAACGTACTTCTACCACGCTCATTCGGGTACGTGGCTGCCGATTGTCGCAATTTCATAATATTTTACTCTTCCTCTTTTCTTTCATCTGCAGCTTTTAACACAAATTCTAATAATTTTATGTTAAGGCAGTATGTTTCTGGCGGCTTTCTCACGGTGCGGCGTAAAAACCCTGGCGAAAAAAATTTTATAAAATTCTATGCGAAAATGCTGGAATTGAAACATTGGTTAATTTTGGTAGTTATCCTATAAGCACGTAATATTATTTAATGTTAAACAGAGAAGGCTACTTAGGAATGTGTAGAATGTTGTAATTCGTTGTAGTTTGACATAGTTTTACCGAAAAATTTATAGAAATCGCATAATAAAAACACAAAAATGTACAAAAACTCAAGTGTTCCATTCTAGCATTTTCATGCAGATTTTTGTAGCATTTCTTAAACTTCTGTAGAATTTTGTAAAATTTTTTTCCTCGAGGGTATTACTCGCGCGAACGCGAGGACATTCGCGCGGCGGTAAAATCAGAAAAGCGTTAGGTAAAATTGAAGGAAAAAATTCTGCGCAAACTCGATTCGCGAATTTACACAATAGTCGACTCGCCCTCGATTTTGACTCCGGTCTACGCCGTAGAACGTCCTTCTGCCCGGCGCTCGCGCATCAAGAGAAGCAAGATCAATAACGTCCGCGGTCTCGCGAAAGAGCAGGAATCGACGCGTATACGTCTCGTCACATCGCTCAACGCGTGAGTAGAAAGATCAACGCGTACTCTCTTCTCAATTAAGTATATCGAGAATTCGCACGCTCGCGTGAATCATTAACGACTCCCGCGAGTCGTTCGGAATGGCGCTACATCGCCATCGTCGGCTCTCAATTGGAGAACAAGGCTCTCGAACCGGTCTCCATTATGCGGTTCTCCGCGCACGGTTCTCCGCGAAGGTGCCTTCGCGCGCGACTCGCCTCTCGATCCGATCCGATCCGCGACGGTCGAGGTACGGCGTGATGTCAACCGTTCGAAAGTCGCCAGAGAGAGAGAAATAAAAGTCGAGGGGGACCATTAGTCTCGCAGCAGGGCGACGGGGTGTACGGGTCGTTGACAGTTCGAGGACCACGGGACGAAGACCCTGGTCTGGAAAGGACGCTCGTCCTGTCGTCAAGGCCGCCGACTCCGCTGACACGACACGCGAGTCTCCTCTCGCCACCTACGCCGGGCGAGCTTCTCGTGAACGGCCAGGTATTACTATTCATCTCTCATCGCTGTGTCCCGCCATCCAAGTGTTGGACCCCCGCCTCGCAAGAATTCGCTCGCCCTGGTGAAAATTTTTCTTTGGATTTTTCAGAACTTCTGAAAGTCAATTGATAAACAGATGTGAAGATAATGAGTAATTAACTTCAATTCCAATTAGATGATGGGCATAAAAATTTATTAATAATAATTTGTTATTTAAATATTCTTGTGCTTTCTAATTTAAGGTAATTACTCATCTTCACATCTTGTTGATTTTTTTTTTTTTTTACCTTGTTTTGCTTTCTCGCACATGTCGAGTTGCTCGAGCGAAGATAATTGCGGCGGAGTATGGCATATAAGGATAATGACTTGAATCAGGATTAGGATTAAATGTAAGATAAGTGAAAGAGGATTTGATTGCTCAAAATGATGCTTGACTTGATTTTTATAGGCGCGAGAAGTGGTCGTGCGAGTGAGGCATGGATCTCGCTATTTACTACGCCTCATTAATGCAAATGTTCACGATTGTCCCGTTTTACTGTCTGCCCATGGACACTCACTTCAGATACTTGCTGCTGACGGCAACCCTGTACAATCGATGATGGGCACACATGTCATTTTATTCCCAGGTACATTTTAACTTTTAACTCCACGTCTCTTGCCTTTCCACCATCCTGTCCACATCCTCTTGTTTTATTGATAGCGCATAGAAATTGGTCACACGCGCACGCGAGCTTGAAACTAATCCATTTTATCCCGCAAAAATTTAATTAATTAAATTGTTCTCATAACTCCGTATAATAGTATTACGTTGTTGTTGCATTACGTAAATGTATAATGAATACGCAAACAACATATTTGTACGCGTACGAATTTACGTACATATGTTGTTTGATGACATAAGAGAAACGGAAAAGGGAGTGAGTGATGAAATTTCATCTTGATTTATTTAATTTGTGGAATTATTTCGATCAGTAAGAAAAGGAAGAATCTATCAATGCACGTATAATGTATATATTGCACGTGCTAGATAAATGCTTCAACGAATGATTCCAAGGAATAAAGCGTCAGACTTATTGCTAGAGTCTCTATTCATCACACCTGTTAAAACGCTTCGAACAAAAGTGGAATAAAGTAAGGGAGTAAATATGTACGTACATAAAAATATTGTCTTTTATATTTAATTACAACACCGTTTTGCTAAAGTCTAAAAATTTAATTGGATATAGATCTGAAAGTAATTTTTGTTAGACCATTGAAATGATTTTGTGAGATGCTCAAGCTGATTGCTGAATGTCAAAACTTTTTACTCATCATGCTTGAGCATCTTGTAGAATTTTGATGGTCACACAAAATTATTTTCTGATCTGTATCCAAATGAATTTTTAGATATTTCAGCAAAATTGTTTTGGTGAAATAAACATTTCATAATAAAACTGAATGCTATAAAACTATTAAACAGGACAATATTTCACATGCGATTTCAAATCATTCGCGTGTAAAAAGCAACGCTGTATACTTATCTGTATTAAATTACCAACTATAATAAAAATCATGTAATGGGATTTTACGAGTGTGATACAAGATACTCTGGAGCGAGACGAACAAGGCATTTTGCGCGCGAGATGAAGAAACTGATGAAAAGAGAAGAAACGGGTCTGCTCAAAATCGAGCGCACGCATACCTTTGTCCGTGTGCTGCTGATTTTGATCGATCTGTCGCGTATACTCCGATGCGACTACTCTGCTGTTCCAAGAGATGCCCCATGAATCGGACAGTGGAATGGCAGAAGAGAGAAGATCGTTTGTACAAGGAAGTCGGATGTTAAAGTCGTGATTACAAGGTTCTCGTCGAAACCGCATGGTTTTAATTAAAATTTTTTTTTAAATTTAATTTATTGGATTTATATTTTCATGATAGTTGCACTGAGAAAAAATTATTAATTTGACTAAATTTTTCAACTCGATTAAATTTTTTCATTTCAACTATTTATGTATTTGACTTAAATACATAAAATACTTAAACTTCAATTTAAGGCATTTATGTATTTAACTTAACTACATATATATTTAATTTAAATACGTAAATGTTTGAACTAAAGAAATTCAATCAAGTTGAAAAATTTAGTCAAATTATTTAACAACTTTTTTCTCAGTGTGATAGATTCTTTTCTTAAACAAATTTTACTTTTGAAAATGTTCTTATTAATACAGAGATGACATGGTATAGATAAAACACAATAATGCACACATCAAAAATCCAAGAATCGGATAAAATAATGTGAGATGTTGGGTACTCACATCAACATTTATAAAGTGATTGATTCAGAAAAATCGCAGAGGTTGGAGAAGATAAAAACTGAGAATACACACCGAGGTTTAAATGTATTTAAAAATGCTAACATATTGTGTAATTGGATATCTTGAGCAATTGGATAATCGTCAAATGAGTCAAGAATAGATGTGTATCAGCAACGCAAAGTGGCCGTCTCTTCACAAGAGTTATGTTTTTTCGTTTGATTGTATGTATATATCAGCATGAATATCTAACTTATATGATCCTTAATTGGATTGTTTTTAATTTTGATAAGCCTTTAACATTGATTCTTTTTAATTTTTTTAAGTTAATTAATAAATTATTGGAAATCAGCGTTAGACACGATGAAGTTTACAATGGAGCGAAATGAAGACAAGGAGAAAGAGGATTTGAAGGCTGGAGATAGCATGTTAAAACACCTTGACGGCTACGTAGGAGAAGGCGGCTGCTAGGATCTAGTGGAACGTACGGATTTAATTTTACATTCATGGCCAATGACAAAGATGAATGGAACCGGTGAGAAAGATCATCTGACAGTGCAGACAATGGACATTTCGAAAAATCAGCTGCAAGACACGAGGTAGCAAATCACGTCCAGCTTTTTACATTCTGGACTCGTACGATGAAACGTATTCTCGACAGACGAACGTCCTGTGCCCAATTTGGTCCTGATGCGTTTGACTCGTAGCGCGTCCACCTTCACGCTTGGGATTTAACGGAGCGTCAAGGAAGAAAGAGAGAAGAGAAAAGAGAGCGACGCGACGATGTCGGTAGCATCGGCAAGGATCGCCCAGGATCGCCGGCGGTGGTGGCATGGACAGTGGCGAGAGAGGGAAATTCTCTCTCCCTCTCGTAACGACATTAACAGGCTCGGATAGCGATGTGGATGGCGAGGTGAGACGCGGCATGGCATGGCATGGCACGGCACGGTAGGCAGGCAGGCGAACGTTCGCGCAGACTCGGTCGTCTTCGTGCTCCCGCCGGGATTTCCGCAAAGAGAAATAAAGAAAGGAAGGTGGCGAAGCGCGCGCGAGCGAACCCCGTGCAAAAATCATTAAAACGCGTGCTCGTTTCGCGACCGCGGCTCACGTCGTGTTAATTCCAGCCCGGTGGTTTATTAGCGGGCGATAGGGACGACCACCGCCTCGGCCACACCGCCTCGGCCACACCGCTCGCCCGCGCGCGGTGTGGCATCCTCTCCTCAGGTCGGAACCTCTCCTTCCACCCGGGAATTCTCCACCCGGAGACCGCGGGGATACCCTTCGTCCTGCGGTGTCTCTTACATGTACAGTCACCACGGGCTCTGGGACGGTCTGGGCAGCAGCGGGGCCACGCGCGTCGGCATGGAGTGGACCCGCGACAAGACTCTGGAGTTGCTGCGCGAGTATCAGCAGCGGCGCGTCCTCTGGGACTGGAACGTCCGCGGCTACCGGGATCGCGCGAAGCGCAAACGGGCGATCCAGGAGCTCGCCGAGATCCTCTGCTGTAACACCCTCGAGGTCGAGAAGAAAATCACCAATCTCAAGTGCCAATACTCGCGGGAGGTGCACAAGATACAGAACAGCCGCGACTCCGCCACCGGCCCCGATGACGTATACGTCTCCAAGTGGTTTGCCTTCAAGGCCATGCAGTTCCTACAATTCGGCACGCGTAGATACAGCAAGAGGAAGAAGGTACGCGCGACGAGAGGGATTCACCCGTGTCCTCGCGCGTATTCCTACATGAAATTCTCTCGGGATCTCATCCCCAAGCGATAAAGAAAACAGGCATTCTTGTATTGCTCTTGTAGAGCTGTTCTTTGCCCAACTTTCGCACAAATTTTATTAGGCGGGATAGCGAAACAGATCAGATCTAATCGCTCGAAAATACGCGCGCAACTGTATATTTTTATTTTATTCTTATTTTTATGCATGCATTTTTCGCGTGTGTTTGTTTCAGTAGGAAAGAATTTTAATTTCAAATGTACCTTTTTTGTTTTATCTTTACGAAGATGTGTATGTATGTACAACTAATTTTACATAGAAGTCGACTAAAAATAAATTAAAAACGGAAAAATAAAAGCAAGTAAAATGTAACGTCGCGTTGAGAGTTAATCGGTTAATTTTATGTGGACATCGTAATTTCCAAACGACACCCGGAGTAGCGCGACGCGTCGCTGGTCGAGATAAATATTCCATTGGCTCGTGGCGACGCGTGGCGACGTACTCTTGTCCGCTTCCCAACGAAAAATTCGAGTCGAGCCTCCACGTTAAATTCTATCTCCTTTGGTAATTCGGTTACCGTTCAGTCTGAAGGAGCGTCCCCGATAGACACATTGTGCGAATATGTATCACGAATTGACAAAAAATTTGCAATATTGTGCTAAGAAGATATGCCATAACGTAGGAATTTTATTGAAATGAAATTTCTAAATAATATTCGTCAACAGTTAGACAAATCTAAGTTTGAAGTATAAATATTTTACAATTATTTTAAAAATCGTTTGAATCTTTATTTAAAGTTACTATGCTGAATATGTATTATGCTACAGTATTTCTAAAATACAATTTAGGAATAATTAAGCATTTTTGTATAAATATGTATATGGATTAATTATATTTCTAAATGTTTTATACAGCTAAAATATTTTTTTTTAATTGTTATAACAATTTCTTTCTAAAATTAATTTTGCGAATATACCATTAAGAATTGATATATCGTCATAATTCTTGTAGAGATACTATTTCGAAATTATATGCACAAACAGTTATCAATATTTTATAAAAGATCAAACTACATCTATTTTTGTAAATACTTACATGATTGCAAATTATAATTTTTATCCAAGATTTCGTTATATAATTTAATAAATGTCCTATCGGGGATACATCGACAAACTGCAAAAAGGACAGATATTTTAAGACAGATACTTTTATTAATTTATTCATTCGATGTTTGAAACCACTGTTTCTTCTCTCAACGAGTCGATACGAATATGCTTTTATGAATGCTTTATGCTGTAGCCGTTATTGATATAGCGATAATAGATTCCCACGTTTTCAAGAAAGAGAGAAAATCAATACGCGTGAAAGCTTTGGCATAAGTCTTTCTCGGAGACCAGAGCGTGAGAGATTAGGATCGTGTCGTGTGAACGCGATACGATTGAATCGCTCGTAATTTGATTGTACGTTAGGCAAAGTAATTGTGAGATCGAGAAAAAAAAAGAGGAAGGCGCGCAAAATCCTTTCTATCGCTCTCACCTATGCCAGAGCGCGATTTCCTGATTTCCTATAAAATTTCCTGATCCCTTTTCGCAGAAAGTTGAGGAGGAACCGAAACTGCAGGAAGAGTATATTGTGAGCGACATCGATCCGGAGAGTATAACGTTCGCGGATTGCAACGAGGAGACGAACGGTTCCGGTACCGGTTCCTTTAACGCCTCGCTGAGCGAGGACGCTGAAGAGTCCTCGTCGTCCAGTCTAAAGGCGATGGAGCTCTACAATGGCTCTTTGCCGATGAGCCAGGACGGTTCGCCGGCCGATCTCGAAGAATCCACCGGGCAGACGAAGCCACGCGCGCCTCGCGCCCCGGACGAGAAGGAACGGAAGAAAACGAAGGAGGAGTTTGCCAAGTTTGGCGAGAGCATCGCTGTGCAACTTGCCGAGATCCCCGACTCGTACTCAAGATCGGTCGCCAAGCTCAGGATCAACCAGATCCTCTTCGAGGCGGAGATCGGGATCTACGCGCAAACGCATCGCTAATGAGTCGGTTCGCCGAAGTGGAGAATACTGCGGTAAAGTCGCCATTCATGGCGCATCATCGCCGTCGTCGATCCCGATTTACTCTAACTGTAACGAGCTTTTTAACGAGCTGTAACTCGCTCGCTTAACCGAGTAGGTTTCGGAACGATTGTAGAAAGGCGTGGTGGACAAAGGAAAGTGGACTCGTCAAATAAAAAATACCAATAAAATGAAATATTCGATAAGAGAGACCTAGTTCTATCGATCGACCGAGCGTTGCACGTGCGTTATGAGTAGAGTGCCGCTACGAAACAAATATCCATGCATCTTCCAATCGTTTTTTGTAATAACTTTTAATTTTCGAATAGGCAAATACATTATTTAAATTATTACTCATTCTGGATTTAGAGGGTTAGAGAAATCAAATGTGGTAATACTAAAATGCGTGCAATATTAAAAGCCGATGCGAATACCATCGAGCATCGGCTTTGATTATTGCACCGTCCGCGTCTTATTGTAAGCCGGATTCTTCTAAAGACTGAATCGATGATCAAGACTGTATAATAGGCAATTTTTTTCTAAGTGAAAGAGCGAGAATGTGTCGATATTAAATCGATTGTTTATTTTTTTGAACTGAAAACGTCAATTTTTGTCGTACTTTTGTTTATGTATATGTGCGCGTTCCACAAAACTAGAAAAATTATCGAAAATGTTGATGTTAACCTTGGAATGCTACTATGAATGAATTTTCATACAACCAGAGGTATCCTCTTATCATATCTATGAATAGTATGATGTATGACGATCTAGGATTAAGAAAAATATGAGTAACACTCTAGGGTTAAATTAAGCATTAATATTTATCGTCGTTTTTATTTAAACAATTTGACTATCGCATTGTTTGTTGATAAATTTAAATTAATTTAGCTTTCTGACATTATCCTCTTTGATTCTCGGCATTATTTTGAATGTAGCGCTAATGCAAAACAAGTAATGCCGATAATTCAGATTAATCAGCAGGATGAGCGTCTTTCCTCCATATTTTTTTAATTATTGAAGAAAGGCGCTGGTGACAATGAGGATGTGAATGAAACATGAAATACTTTTTATTTGTAATCACCGCCATGATAATTTACGCGCACATACACACATAGAACTCTTTCAACTTCCTAAACATGCAACACTAATTGTCGACAACTCGATGTAGCTCAGTAAAGATAGTTACTCTTTCTTAGCGCTAAGATTTTGAATGTCCATGATAATCGTCAAAGATCTGATAGCGGTGATTGCAGATTCGTATTAGCCTGTAACACAATTTTCCTTTTCGACAAACGCTTGTCATCTATAAATACGGATGTGAATTATTATACTAATAAATTAAACAGTGTATTACAATATTGACTTAATAATATTGACATTTTATAATTTAAAGTACATAAAGTCCCAACACAAACAGCGCAACATGTTTCCATTAATCTTTGTGAAAAATCGAAAATAAAATTAAATCAAATAATTAGCGATTTTGAAATAATTCAGTATATAATACCAGTATATAAATTCAATGATTGCAGTTATTGTTGGAAAAATTTGAGCATTCTTGATCGTCCGTAGCGAAACTTTAAATGTCGATATAATCAATTTTTTTCTTCGAAAAATAATCCTTTACAGCCTTCGCAATTATTTGAATATATTTTTTGAGTAAACTTTATATTTTATATATATATGTGTATATATATATATATATATGTTGAAATTTGTACATTTTTGTTCAATAAAAATATAGCGTTAATGTTATTACTTATTATCATCATTAATTCCTTATCGCATGCTTCCTTCGATTTTCAAGCTCGCTGCGTTTTAATAGAATTAATTGTAGTCGATTATATTGGATAAGATATTAATTAAGTTTGCATTGATCAAAGAATATGTGAAATAAGAAAACTATGAGTTATTTAATAAACATTGGATTTGTTTTCAGGAGAAAGACTCGACGGCATTCTAACGGCTGATCAAGCGATCGGCAAGTACGTTCTCGATATTCAGGGTCTTCAGGAATGTCGCAATTTGCGTCAAGAGGCATATATTTTTTATGAGGATGCTGGACACGATTCATATATAATAAGGACCGTAGACGCTGACAACTTTGACGCCCAATCATTTAAAATCGTCGAAAGTGGTCATGATTGTCAAAGAATATCGAAAAACGTCATTTGTTCTTTGGATCTGAAGAGCAGAAAATTATTGCAACTGGAAGAAAAAGCAGATGAAATGATCTACGTGCCCTTCGACGTAAATGCTTTCTCGTTTTTTACGGATGAGATGACGAACAATTCCTACAACTTTTATACGTCAAAATATTATCCAGCTTATTTGAGTAAGAAAATTCATTTATATATCGTTTATCATTTGAAAATCCTTTTCGTATTTAATAAAGATAAAACGCAGTTGTTCAATTGTGCAAAGTTTTAGATCATTAAGTGCAGAAAAAGAGATGAAACTAGAAAGTATTAAGAAACATTATTGTATTGTACGTCAGTTTTATCTTGCATATAATGAAATATGATATTTATTTCCTACAAAAATGTAATTTTTGTCATTTTTATATATGTATCAAGGAAATTTTCAGGCTTAAAACCAGGCACGATACGGATACCGCAGATTAATGGCATGTCTTTCAAATATCCGCCATCTCCGATACTATCACAATCAGAAAATACCTTGGAGAAGACGGTTTGCTCCCTCGATAAATGCTCTAGCGAATGCGCTGACACACCGTTATTTTGCGAATGTTTGCAATTGCTCCAAGTTCCACCGAGAAAAACAATCGAAATTATATTAATAAATAAAGGTAAAAAAAAACAAATTACGCGATTGAAGATTACTCTAAAGATGTGTAAACTATTGGAATACGAATCGAATCGAATCAGGTAAGATTAGATTCGATTCGGATTTGAATTTTTTTTATAATTTGAGTTATTAAAATATTCCGAATTCAAGAATTTGTAATAACAACAATAACAAAAATAGAATCTATCGTAAAAAAGAAACTTGTTATGTTTATAAAGTTACAAAGAATTAGTAAAGCCGATATATAAAAACTATTTTTCTCAGGCTTTGGAGGCAATGCGTCTTATGTGTTTCATTTACA
The DNA here is from genome assembly GCA_003595255.1 of Solenopsis fugax. Classification (NCBI taxonomy): domain Eukaryota; kingdom Metazoa; phylum Arthropoda; class Insecta; order Hymenoptera; family Formicidae; genus Solenopsis; species Solenopsis fugax. The sequence continues at coordinate 72,751 of QKQZ01008219.1, read as the reverse complement.
CGGTTACAATGCCAGTATTATTGGCCGAGATAGTTTCAAGCAGCCTTTTACCAAAGATGAATTCATATCCTTAGACCTTAATGGAAAGATACATCGAAATCTTAAGAATCCGGTACAAAAAGATACATTTGTCGTACCAAATAAAGGATACATCATTCTTCGTTTCTACACCGACAATCTAGGTAAAAATGTCTTACGTATTAGATATCAAATAAAGAATCTATTGTATCTACAACGTGGCTATGTGCTTGTTAGGATATTGGCTGTGGGAAGCGAGAAGTACCGCTGTATATCCTCCACTACTCGGGCCTGGAATGCAATTCTTAATGAAAGTGGGTCTCCAACGAAACTTTCCGCTTGTACCGATCGACTTCCCTAAATGCGGCAGTAACAAAGGCATGGATTTGATATTTGAGAACACTTAAATATTTTTAATTTCTTTATATGCAATACAGTATATATGACTTGATATAGTTTCTTGAATATTGTCGAATATTGTTGAGTAACATTAATCGTTATCATTTTTATAGAATGTCTTATTTTGTTATTCTTGTTTCGCACAGAAAAATTTATATTTATATCGAGTTACTATCGATTTTTATTACTTGACACGCGTACGTGTCGGGTATGTTTTATTGGGTATAATAATTATAGTTTCACTCGTTTTGCTCAACGCACATGACAATATAGATAGCTAATGTAGAAAAAGAATTTATAATAAAGTTTTCGAAACTTGAGTCTTTATCTACGCCACCTCATTATGTATATATACTCTGAAAAATTGCAAATTCCTTAAACATCAATTCTATTAAACATTTCAAATAATCTTAAGCTATGTTCCGATATACACTGCCAGTACTAAAACTCTATAGTTCACGTTACGTTTACTACAGATTTTCAATAATAATAGTGAATTTCAAAACGCAACTTTAATCAATATTATATATATTGATTAATATATTTCATATTAAAATAAAATATAAAAATAGCAGCTAGAATTTAGTTACGTACAGTTTCAATGGCGACACTCCCAAAAACAGTGGAAATTGATGCAGGTAATAATCAGATCATTGAAATAATGGTAGTCGATTGTGTTCCCATAAGTTGAGTGAAAATTATAAAAGTGAGCAAATTCACTAGATCATGACCAATGAAATTATAAATGTATTCTAGTAAATGTATTCACTTTTATAATTTTCAATAAGTTGTATAACACAATTGATCTTCTGATGTGATGGTGTAGAATGATAATAGTATATAATATAATATGATGTTTGTATAAAACAAATTTATGATCAATATTGTTTGTCTAAAATTCTATTTTGTAATAAATATTCTTTTTACATGAAATTATTAAAATAATTATTTTTAATCCTGCGCGTGTGCGTGCGCGTGCGCGCGCGCGCGTATGTGTGTATGTGTTTGTGTACACATTATTTTGTAGCCTATATTATAAATATCTCTTTGTCTATTAAATTTATTTAATCTTGCGCAATTTAATAATAAAAAATATACCCAGATAGACAATATGTCTGCATATTGATGAAATTTACAGATTGAAAATGCTTGCATAAATACGTTAAGATGCGTCCTCATATAAGATAAATGTAATCACCATATAAAAGATGTCTTCTGATGCTGCAAAAATTGCGACAATGCTATTTATTTAATTAGAATTATATAATTGCAGTTATGCGTTTGTAGTAAAATGGCAACATATTGCTATATTGAAATATATAAATTGTATAACAGCAATATGACAACATAATCGCAACATTTAATTAATTGTAATTTTATGCTGTCATAATGGCATCATAAAATGTTTGCATTCTATGTCCAGCACGCTTGTCTATCTGGGTATATATTAATTAGTAATATATATATATATATATATGTGTGTGTATAATAATTTTATGGTTGAACATATATATGTATATACATATGATGTACGCACTCTATCATATATAATAAATATATGTGCATACATATATTTATTATATATGGTCCTAATCTTATTAATTTCTAATTGTTATACGAAAAATTCAGAAAAAACTTTTTGGAGCGGATCAATTTATAATTATAATAATTATTTCACATTTATCACGTAACATGATAAATTAACAATTATCGTGATTTACATCGCTTTTAAGTATTAATTGAATACTAAATAGTTTAACTGGAATTTTCAATGGAAAGATTTAAAAATTACAGCGTTTTTCATTGGGAAAACGCTATTAGAAATAACAAATAAAATTAATAATATGACAAGTTATATGGTATGAAGAGTGACAGAATTTTAAATTTACGCGCGTCGGCGCTTCTTTCGCCAGGTGTGCCAACAGTCGGACTACGTGCTTTCCGAGTTCTAACCTCACTTTCATTGCATCGTACGATATACGATTCTACGTGATTCTACGTACATATATTGCATCGTAGTGTATTTCCACTATAAATAATCGAGTCTTTGTTAGGATTCAAATTATTTTGGATTGTTTTGAATTTTGTCCTGAGGATGTCTGAGGACAGTAACGTGCTGTTTATACGAGGAAATGGAAGTGTACGCAAGCAGTCCTTTTCGTGCATGAAACAAGATTCTGTAACAGAAAACTCGATTATTTTTACGAACATTAACCTTCTCATGATTAATTTGTTTTCACTTCTGCATTGTTTTAACTCTCATTTTTCATTTTGAATAAATCCTAAATATTTGCTTAATTTTAAACACTATAAATAACATACGAAGATATAATTGGAAAGGCACAGAGATTTGATTCCATGAACTTTATAGAGAATAAATTCTACTAATATAGAAATGTGAACTTGATCGATGAATTCTTAGAAACAAATCTGAAGAATTATTTAGAATTTTAGAAGCAAGATATTAGAATTATAAGAACCAAGTCTAAAATAATAAAAATTTAGATTTTTGTAAATGCTAACAATTTGCAGAAGAGTGAGAATGAAGATGTCTGGGATGATACCGCATTGATACAAGCATATGATAAAGCTGTAATATTAGCCAAGGAAGAAGTAGCAAAGCGTATTGCTATGGACACTCAGACCCAGCATGTAAAACAAAAGTCACAGAATTCGAAATATTCAAATCACAAAAATACATCTTTCAAGGTATATATTGTATATATTTACATTTTGCCAAACAAAAGTATTGCTTTCTACTGCTATATTACTTATACTGCTGTATATAGAAATGGACCATTGGTGCTCCATGCCGCGCTGTATACTCAGTAGATGGACAAGTGTATGAAGCCATCATATCAAAAATTTATCAAAACTCTGGCATGTGTACAGTGAAATTTGTTGGTAACTATTTTACATCAATATAATAATATTTTATTTGTGTAATGTTCTTGTATTATAATTACAATATTAAGTCGCAAAAGAGCTCTATGTGCTTTTCTGTTTTAAATTCAATTTGGAGCCTAATAAAAAATTTTAAATGACAGTTGGTATTTAGAAGTAAAAAAAAAGTTGTTCTTTCCCAAAATTTAGTTAGCGATAGGAGTGAAATATCTGGAAAGATATAAAGGGTGAAAATGTAGGTAAAAAGAAACAGATCTCTTTTTATTAACCTTTTTATTAATTTTTTTTATTAACAAATATTCAACAAATAAATGATATTTTGCATATCTTTTTGAGTAAAATAATTTACAATTGTAGATCACCCAAATAGTATTATATCAAATTATTCTATTCAGAAAGGTATAGGTGAAATTATTAATTTATTGAATATTTGTCAGTAAAAGGCAGGGATCTTTTACATTTTTTACCTTGAATTTCAACTTTTATATCTTTTTGCAGATATCTTACCTCATCATACCAACTGATAACAATAGTTAATTAAAACAATATATGATATTTAATAAGACAATTTTTATAATAATTATTTATGTTATTCGTAGGATATCAGAACACGGAAAAAGTAAAAATAAATTCTCTTCTGGAATCTGAAGGATTGCAGAGTCAAATTGCTCAGCAAAAGGATGCGTTAGCACAAAAAGCTAATGAAGAAACCATTGATTCCGATACATCCACGCATTCTAACGTGCAAAACTCTAAACAAATTAATGGCGAGAAAATGGATTGTGATATAGAGGATCCCAAGTTATTTAAGAATAATTTTATGCCTGGACTTGGATATTTTAGTCCTACGTTAGATGCAATGCCACCGGCACCGCCCTTACCACCATTAATGGCTAAGTAAGAATTATAATTTAGAGACATAAGCAATGATTCTCTCGTCATAAATTATAATGATTTTGATGTACAGATTACCGGAAACTGATGCGGATGCATTATCTAGTATGTTAATGTCATGGTATCTAAGTGGATTTCACACAGGTAATTTTTAAAATACATAAGTAACAATCTATCATTTTATATAATTTATCTGTAATATATTTTACGTGTATAAAGGGAATATTTAAAACTTGTTACAATATTTAATATAGACATATCTTTTGAGTTAATCATTTTAAGAATAGATATGTCGAGTTAATAGTTTCCGAGTTATAAATAGTTAAAAATATAAATTTCTTTGTACTCATTAAAACTCATTGATACACTGTAAAATCTTATTTATTGTTTACTTTCAAAACTAAAGCTTATTTAATTTCTATTTTAATATTAAAAGAATGAGAGTAAGAGAGAAAGAGGAGAATTTAACTAACGAAAATTGATTTGAGATATTGAAATTTAATTAATCAAAGATAAAATAAAGGTAGAATTAACGCACATACAAGTGTCAGCTATAGAAGAAACAGTTAAAGTTATTAAAACTGTTAACAAATATATGTATATATATATTTTTTTGCCATTTATATTTCCAAACACTATATATATATTAATGTAACGCATAGATTTTTGTATGTAGGTTATTATCATGGGTTAAAGCAAGCTAAAGTTAGGCAGCAGCAGAGAAGAAACTATCAATAATCGGTATGAAAATGTTAATTTTTCGTCAGGATATAATTTTTTTATTTACTCATTGTGTTCATAAATGAACTTTTATCAATAAAATGTTTTAGATTTAAATTGTAGATTTCGATAATATACTTTTAGATTATATAGAAAAACTAACAGGATATTCATGAAAAAAAACATTTCTATCTCTCTGTACGTATGTGTGAGTGTTTATAAGTGCATATTTGTGTGTAAGTAAAAATTCTTTAAAATTTATGTTAATTTCTTTATACATTTTAATATACATTTCAAATATATATGTATATATATATATATTTTATTATATTTTTGTTAACTTAAGGATCTAATCTCATCAAAATAATTAGTATTAAAATGTATAACCAAATATAAATTTTACAAGTATTTTAAACGTACTCACGAAACATCACTTATTTTGCAAAAAAAATTATCTATTACCTCGTGAATATATTTGTTTCCTATTGCAATTCTGTATGTAAAAAGGAAACTCTTAGGTTATTCCTATTATATATTTTATTTATTTCGAGAAACCAAATTCCTTATGCCATTCCTTATACTTAGTGCTAAAGTGTTTGGCGATGGGTTTTATCGTAAGTTTAGCAAGCGCAATGTGATTAATTTCACTGATCAGACCATCGTTTTGAATATCGTTTACAGAGATTGCTTTTGCTTCGAGACTTGCCCAAATTGGCCGCAATTGATTGATCCACGCTTCTTTGCACAGTAATTTCAAATCCGCGCAAGAGTATCCTGCGGTTTCTTGCGCGAGTTTGAGTACCTCCGGCGAATTGTACAGATCATCGCGCATGTAGGATTGCAATATTTCCAATCGACTAGCTTCGTCGGGTAGATCCACAAAAATCCGTTTTTCTAACCGTCGTAGCAAGGCGATGTCTATATTCCTAAAAAATGAAAAAAAATACATAAAACTCAAGAGCGTATTCTAGTCTAAAATGCGAAAAAAGGTCCATTTTTAGATTTTTTTAAAAAGAAAACTGCATATATTCTACGTTTTGACATATTTGTTCGAATAAATTCGAGTTGATTTCGAACGAATAGAGATATCAAATAAAAGATTGTGAAATTTGAATAAATATTCAACATTATAAATCATTTAAATTAATTATATGCATGCCACAGAAATGCAAAGTAGGTATGCGACTAAGATAAAAGATATTAAATGTAAATGAGCGAAGGTGACAAATTCCAAAAGATGCAAAACACGCAAAAGTTACTCGAAATTGTCTCTTCTCGCATAAAATAATTTCGCATCTATCTGTGCGCCTTGCTTACCATGGAACATTTGTAGCTGCTAACAATATTACATTTGTGTATTCCATTGACAATAAACCATCCAGTCTGGCAAGAAATTCTGCTCGAAATCTTCTGGCAGGTTCTGAACTCGACGAGGTATCATCTATGTTTTTTGTAGTCGTCCAATCAATTTCATCAATAAAAATTATCGTTGGGGCGTAATGTTTAGCAAGATCGGTGAGCACCTAAATTAAAAAATTTTTAGTTTGACTTAATTGGGATTTATGTTTAAACTTACCAGTATATTAATTAATAATAACAGATCAAATTATTATTTCGTGTTCGTAAGCTTTTATCGGATGAAAAAGATGTAACAGATGCGGTAAATATAATTATAAATGAAAAAGATGAAAGACAAAGTCATGGCATTTATAAATATAAATGCAATAAAAAATTTTAATATTATATTTTTATGTTTAGCAATTTATCGATCTTTTTCTTTCGTCTTTTTCTTTAAATTTTAGAGTTTAGATGGATGTTTAGAATGAGTGTCTAGAATTGCGTCGTCCATTGTAGAAATGGATATCTCGAGTAGAGTTGTGTCATGTTCAACTTACGCGAATATATTTTTCCGAATCGCCTCTCCATTTGCTGATTACCGAGCTGGAAGTGATGTTAAAAAAGGTCGATTGACATTCGGTAGCGACTGCTTTCGCGAGCATCGTCTTACCTGTTCGGGAGTGAGTTTCTTCGTCAGTTTACCAATGAGCGACAAATGATTTCACATCGGTAATACGCACCGGTTCCCGGTGGACCATATAATAATACGCCTTTACAAGAACCGAGTTTTCCACTAAACAAGCTTGGATATTTCATGGGATAAAGTATAGCTTCTTTCAACAACATCTTGCAATCCATTAGTCCCTTTACATCGTCCCAATGAACATTCAAATTTTGTTGCACTATTTCCTACAAAGTATTACATTTTATAATCTTGTTCCGCTGCATCACTCAAATTTGTTCTCGTTTATTTTTCTTCCTATGTAGCTGGCATGAAATAACTGTACACAGAACGATTTTGCTAAAGTACTTAAAAAATTTAGCTGGATACAAATCTGAAAACAATTTTGTTGAATCATAAAATAAAATAATTATATAGGATATTTAACAAAGATAAATTCTGTATGAAATTTTGACACTAGCAATCGATTTAAGCGTCCTAAAATAGAATAAAACCAATAAGTCAGTAAACAAAATCTGTATCTTTAAACATACACTTTGCTTTTTGCTCATTTATTATTTTATTTGCCTGACTCTATTTTATTGCTCTGTAAATACGAGTGATATTCCAAATTTGGTTTAAGCGTCCTACGTAATTATTTTGAGGATTCAACATAATTATTTTCAGATTTATCTAGCTGAACATTTAGATATTTCAGCAATGCCATTCTTTCCGTATACGTAGACAGTAATTACGTAATAATCGATATTTCTTTTAGTGATTTGTATGGAATTGTTAATATAATTAATGTAATGAAACATTACATTTTATTAAAGAAAAGATGAACATGAAATTATGTTTATTATCGCATTTTTTCGTTTCTTACCCGTGACATAACGTCCGCGATTTCTTTTAGTTCAGAGCCGAGTGGGTAAAGATTACCAATAGGCTTCAGTAGTCTCTTGTTGTCGACGAAAATTTCGTCGGGCATTGGCACTGGTACAGCGATTCGATCGCCACTTTCCGCGGGAAAGATCGGCGTCACTGTAATGCCAAGATTCAACTCGCTCCACGTGGAAGCGGCTTGTCCATGCTTCTGCGTGACTCTATTTTTGCCAATATTGTTACTTTCCTCAGGAACGCGACTATCCTCCTGCTTCGAAGAGATCTTAAGAACTTTTTCCCTCTTGTTACTGTTGTGCGTCACGCTGCGAAAGATAAAGTGGCTTTGAAGATGTAATGCATTTCTCTCGGAGATGCAAAATATCGAATCGATCAAGTTATTTAAATTGTTTTATAAAAATTTATTATGATATTTACTATATTTAAAAAATTTATTATGTTTAAAAAAGTAATTTTATATTTTATTATTCCTTATGAATGGAAAAGCTTATCTTCATAGAAGGAATGATTTCGTTCAAGTACCTATAAATGTAGCTAAGTTTATATTACATAATAGAATAATTATGTAGGACACTCAAACTGATTGCTCAGAATGTTCCAATTTGTTGTAGCATTGCACATCATGCTTGAGCGCCCTACATAATTATTTTGATGATCTAACAAAATTATTTTCAGATCTGTATCTAAATTTTTAGGAACTTCAGCAAAATCCACCATTCTTACCGTGTTGGAATACAAAAGGCTTTTGTGTGTGTTTCTATATATTTCATGAATTGTCAAAATCATCATACCATTTTTGTTTCTCATATATTATTCTGTATTATGCTCATCTAGGCAACGAATTATATTCCTTACGTATTCTGAGTTACGTTGGCGACTTCCGTCTTCTTACATAACTTGGGATATCTGTTGTACTTGGCGTAATGATAATCGGTGTACTCGAGAATGATAGTTTCCAGGTCGATATTGTCGCACACGTGAACGTCTCGGGAGAGTTGAGCTTCTTTGAAGAGACTCTCCGCAGTATTGGAATAACTACGAGGAACATCGATACGCGCAATGTATATAATTCTTATTTCACAATTATTTAATGATGTTATTACGTCAAATTTGTAGTGCTTTTTTAAATTAAAGAATTCTAATGTAATATTTAAAATTTGTCGTAATACAATAGCTGTTTAAAATGTTTAAAACGTTTTTAACTGAACTTGCATGGAAACACTTTTTGTAACTCTTTATATGTTATATATAAGCAAAAAGTATCTGACCGGTAAAATAGATCCTTGCTCACCCTTGCTCCCGTAAAAAAGCAACAATAAGATAAACGAGATGACGCCGACGTTCTTGCACACGTTTCTCCTCCTAATTAACAATTAACATATTTATCATTTAATTCAATTTTTAATTTAATTTATTTACTCTTTCGATCATACACGGAAAGAATAATTTTGCTGAAATACAAATATGAAAATAATGTTGATTTAATATCGCGTAAGCTGCCATTTATTTTTAATCTTACGTGTCTTTTATACAGAGGCTGCGTTTAGCAGAGAAAGCAGCTTTGCAAATCATACTGTTGTAAAATTTTTTAATACGATTGGTTTATACATTCAAATAGGTAGGAAATTAATAAGAGTAAAGACCAATCATATTAATGAATTTTACAACAGTTGCAAAGTTGCTTTATCCACTGAACGCAACCAAAGTAAATATACCTGACGAAGATTGCCGGAAGGCGCCAAGCTGCGTCTGGGAGTTTGGACGTAATACAGGAATATGTAGATACAACCGATACGATCTTACCTAGATTCCGGAAGTGGCTGAGACCATTCCGATAGAGTCTAATTTCGAAATGTGCTTTCACCCTTACTTTTTCGCGCGTCAAATGAACGATGCGACCGGCTGCCGCGTTCAACGACAGGCAGTCAGTCATGATCCCTCCTCGTCGACGATGGAAGGACGACGCAAGGAAACGATTCCTCTCCTGCGCGATGTCAAGGATCAACGTTAATTATTCTTTCGCTCACACTTGTTATATTTTTTCAGGGTTGGTCGATGCAGGTCTATGCACTCGTGAAGTTTGAGGTTTGCGAAAGGAATGGAAGGACGCGTATGAAAGGATTCTACGGTAGTCATGGCGACGCGGTCGCGCATTCTCACTTATTGTCAGTAGAATGGAGTGAAATAATTCTCGTCAAAGTGAGCAAATATAAAGTTCGGAAAATGCCAGGAATCGGAACGAAAATACAAGGTTTTTTTTACTGTTTCTGATTTTTTAGGAATTCTTTTTAAGAAAATAGATGAATATTTTTCAAAATTACTTTTTATTCTTGATTATTATTTATTATTGTTTAAAGATTGATTTTCTATTTTTAAAATAAAAATAGAAAAAGTAATTTATTGACAATATATCTATTTGATCTCTGCACGATTCATTGCTGTCATGAATTTTAAAACACTGCGCGGTTATCGTCAAAAATTAGAATTATCTTAATAACTTAATCTTTTGTAAGGGAACATAGACCGACATGTGAAATACAATTAATTAAAATATAAGCTTTATTCGGTCAGAGCTGGATATTCATGTTAATTTCTTGTGTAATTTTATATACCTTTTCCAAGTTTATCAAACTGTGCATCGAATAAATTTTCAGTTAAACACAGTTATAGGATAAACAAGAATATATAGTAACATCACGATAAATTGATAATTCAATAATAATGATCCTAGCAAGTATCTGTTATCCCTTAGCCTCCCAATTACTGTAAAAAGGCTGCGAAAATTAATGTGCTGTCTGAGGTGTTATTTTTCACCTGATAGAAGACACTTTCAGTTCGTATTTATGTTTCTAAAGTTTTATTTTTAGTTTTTGTTCAAGAAATATATTCCAAAAATAAAGTGGTACGTCGATATCGGTGACCTACTTTCTATTTTTTTATTTAAAAAAAATAGAAAATCAATCTTCAAACAAAAATAAAGGACAAAAATTAATTTTTATCCATTAAATATTTATCCATTTCTCTGAAGCAGTTCATAAAAACTTGGTAAAAAATCAAAGTGACAACGTAGAAAATCTCCTTAAGATAAATCACGATCCCAAAGCGAATCGCGGTCATGTCCATGTAAGAAAGAATAATGAATACTTACTATTAATGATGGATCATAGACGATGGAGGAAATCCGAGAGGATTACCATTACCGCAATATATCGGAAATTAAATGGAAGATTGAACGAATAATAAGGTAACATTAAAATTGACAATCCTGAAATTGGCTTAAATCAATTGAGTCAAAATGACGTACATGTACAAATGTATTTTTCGTAAAGTTGGATCGTAACTAGTTAAAAAGTTAAATATTAAAGTTAAAAAGTTGTTAACTTTTAACTTAACTTAGTTAATTTGAAATGAATTAATTTTTAACTTCAACTAGTTATTCTTGAAACACAAACTTTAATTTGTTAACTTCTTTCCTAAGAATTAAAAAAATTTCTGTAGACAAAAAAATTATAAAAGAAAAATACAACGAAAAACAATATTTCATGTAAACTTAATTTGCAAATAAAGTTAAAATTACAATTAAAATATTAAAAATTATGCAAAATAATTTCTAAAAAAATGAGTCTTTTTTACGACTGAACTAACTAAAGAATTAAAATAGTTAAATACAAATAATTGGTTATGCGTGATTAATAATTATAATTAGTAGTATTATACTTATATATTTCTCAAGCAACGATATTCTAAAATATAATCTAGCTGCAAAAGCGCCTCATCACATTTTCTATTGAAATATGATAATTCCATATAATTAGTTTAATTGATTTTACGTTAAGAGGATCTCGCGCGAGCGTCTTGAGCGTACTTCGGGATTGCCTTCAAAGCCAATCGTGCAAATCCCTGATACTCGCGGGCAAAAATTGGCCGAGCTCCATCCGACCAAGTATCAGCGATCCTACGGCATTATAGTTTTATTTTAAAATCCGCTCCGCATTTCTTTTCTTTAGACACTTAATTCACAACGTTATCTGACAATACAATAAATTTTTACCAAAGTAACCGCGATAATCGCGCGCAGCAAGGCAGTATTTTATTCTCTGAAAAAAAGTTTCTGTCAAAACTATTTTTCTAATCGCTCCAACTTGTCTCCTAGCTGATATAATCTCAAAATCAACTTCAGTCGATTTGTTATTGTGATTCAAATTGCAATAAAAAAAAAGAACGCAAAAGTAACTCCGTGACAGCGACTGCAAATACGCTTTTTGTTTTGTAGACGGTGACAGCGACGGCGACGACAGCAGCAGCGGCAAGGGTACGTTACGCTACCATGGGGGTGGCTTCGTTGCAGCGTAGCGAAAGAAAGAGAGAGAGAGAGAGAGAGAGAAAGAGAGAGAGAGAGGGGCAGACGATGCGCGGAACGTATTCGATCGACCCGTATGAGAGGAATGAGCTTGTACTGCGACAGAGTTCAGTCAGTCGGTCGGCACGGTGCCGCTACCAACCGCTGCATCGCGTTGAGCCTCTCAACGGAGGTCTCGCGACAAACACGCAGCCGGTACGTTCCGCACCCCTTTTCTTTCTTTCTCTCTTTCTCTCTTTCTCCCGCTTTCACCATCAGGAGGGTCATCCTGGACGGAGAATCTTCCCACTAGAATTTCTCGCCCACCGCGAGATAAATTGCGAAATCGACACGCGGTCAAAATTGGCATATTCAAAATTGTGCACGCACATCACCACCCCTGCCGCCGTCGAAGAGGAGGAGAGCACACGTGCACGCACGAGGGGGCGACGTGCGAAGCGGGCGATTGGCGGAGCGATGTAGTACGAATAAGGTAACGCAACCCTTATTCTCCCTCTCTCCCATGCGTCACGTCCGTGGCGCATGCATTACTATGCGGATTTATTTCCGGCCGGCCTGGATATAACCGATGGTGCCACCCGTTGCACACGGTGAACCTGCGAGAGAGCTGGTCCCACCGTGTCAGCTGTGTGGACTGATTACGATACGGTACACCCGGGGCCGCTTGACGTCATGTCCTCGTGCCCCGCCGCCGCCGACGAGCGTAATTTCACAACGGATATGAGTGTCGCCTTCGTGTCGTTGACATCATTTTCCCGCGGTTCCGCTGCGATTTCGCTCTAACACCTCTTTATTTCTCATCTCGGCTTCTCTTCTTTATTATCAATTCGGGAGTATATACGAGTGTAATATACGAAGACCGCCCTTTCCGTTTCATTTCCCTCGTGAGAATTTTTCTCAGAATTTTTGCTCGAATTGGAGCACTCTTCAGAAATGTTGAGAAAGTCTGCATCTTTTCTTACAATTTTTCATATATGAAGTATTCTAGAATAGTCTGAGATTTCTAAGTTTCCTTATCTTATAATATTTCTAAAAAATACTTTAAAACTTTTTTAGACTTTATAAGATTTCATCAGAAATTATTGAATGAGAATTCTTATTTCAGAATCCATATATGTGAAGAATTCTAGAAAAAATATAGAAACTTTCTCAATATTCCTGAAAAGTGTTCCAATTTGTATAAAAAGAATTGAGAAATTTTCTAAAAAGTCGTAAAATTAAACAGAAATTTGAAAAATTCTCAAGTTTACATAAAAATTCCGAAAAATTATATGAAAAATTTTCATCAGAGTTCTGATTTACATAACATTCTTTCCTTCAAGAAAATCCATAACTTTTGAGAAACTAAATCTGCATCCAAATAGCTAGAAATTTCCAAAGATTAAAGATTAATTAGAGATAAAATTAAAGATAATTATGGCCGGTATTCGTAATCAGTTCTTAGATTTAAATCTAAGACTTACTGTCTTAAGATGTCATTAACCAATCATGAAGCTATATTAACATCTTAATACTTAATGGTCTTGAAAAAAAACTGGCTTTAAGAATGAGTACCATCCTATGATATCTAACAGGAACTTTAAAGAATTTCATTTTTGTGATTAATAGTAATTTTAAAAATTGATTAAAAAGTCAATGTTTAATTCCTTTGCTATTTTCAATTTATATTTTATTCGGATCTTATTATGTTCATATAATAAGGCCCAATGTCAGAGTTTTTGAAAAAAAAAAAATGTATATATATATATATATATTTTTTATATGAAAAATATATTTTATTTTTGTGAGTTATTCAAATAAAGATTTTATTTTTACAAAGTTTATTTCAATATCTCTCTAAATAGTTTTTAAAGAAATAAAATAAATTAAGTGGGCTTTATTCAACTCAGGTACTTTACAGGCATTTTGTTGCTTAAAATTTTCAACAAACTCATATTGCGATATGTAAATTTGAGATTACCGCTTATGTCCCGAGGCAAAATCTTACTTCCGCACACTCGAAAAATTTATATTTTGTGGCAGTCGTGCATTTTATACAGTTACCACAGCTTAGTTACAGTCACCAAGATTTCATGGTGACGTTGCAAACTTAATTAACTTAATGTATCACCAATTACGAGGATGAAAATTTTTAATATTCTGGTTTTTTTCTATTAGCAAAAGAGAAAAGTGATATTGAAGCTAAAATTAGTTACAAATTTTAATTTTTTTTGAAAATATATTTTAAAAGTATATGATCGTAATAGGATATCTTTTTTCCGTTATTATTGCATTATCTTGAAAGTTAGTATGGGTCTCTTTATATAAAATAATTTATTCTACATTAATTGTGAATTTTTTGAAACATTAAAATATGTGTTAATGCACATTCTAATATATGTGTATAATAAGTTTTATACATATATGTATATATTTATGTATAAAATAGATGTACACATAATAAATAATCTCTTTAACATTTTTAAAACGCGATAATAAGTTTAAATTTTCCATTTGATATTCATGAATTGCGCGCAGAGTTTCATTAAAATCGGAATTTGTAAAATTGCTGAGGTTTTCTCGCTAGCAAGCTTCGCATTCAACTTTTTTATTGACAAGTTTTTGTCATCCTTGAAAGTGCACGGATCCAAGTTATTGGATTTAAAATAACAAAATTTTAATTAGAAAATTGTCGCAAATATAATTTTTTAATTTTATCAGTAATTGATATATTTTACTAATTTATTTATCTAAATGTTTGCAGTAATTGTAAACAATAGTTCTATTTTATAAAACAGAAAACTATTAACATAAATTTCCATCTCTTTCTCTTAAAATTTAAATTAATTTAACTGGTCTTAAAAAATTTATTTGATCCCTTCAGTGTTTGTGATTTTATTTTAATCCATTTTGTTGATTTGCTTTATAAATGTATAATAGAACACAGAAAAAAAATCAATATCTCTCAAATCAACAATTCATTGTTTCATATAAGCAAGAATATAAAATTTTCTTGGAAGAATTTATAATCTTAAACAGACATAATTTGCTTACATGGAGAAAATTTTTCTCTTCACGTAAGCAAATTATGTCTGATTAAGATTATCAAATTCTTCCAAGAAGATTTTATATTCTTGCTTATATATGAAACAATGAATTGTTGATTTGATGACTCATTTTTTTCTGTGAAGTAAACATATAAAATAGACACTATAACGTAAGCATAAAGTTTGTCTTTGCATATGTGATTGCACGATAGCTTTGTGAATCATTATGTCGACGATCGATTTTACCCACATTTCATGTGACCTTATTAACTACAAAAATGTTCATTCGCGTATAGATTTTAACACGCGTAATTTCACAATAAATTCCAATTAGATGGCTATAGATATACGAAAACGAGTTCTATCGATTGATCGTATTTCTGTCATTGATGAATGATAAAAGATCCTTTCCGCCTATCTATAGCGTTGAAAAGTGTCTACCAAAGTTATTTATCAACTTCAAACTTTGCGTTGGCACGACGAACAAGTTCAAGAACGCTATTGGTACGCTGTTCACACTTCGTATGACGCATACTTGGCAAACGGGCTCGCGTTGCATCGAAACAGTCGATTACATCGCGAATATGGACTTGAAACTCGTAAACTTTCAAGGATGACGAAAAGAATCGTCAATAAAAAGTTAAAGTTTGCTGGCGAGGAAAGCGCAACTCGCCGGCAATTTTGCAAATTCCGATTTTAATGAAACTCTGCGCGTATCAAGATTCCAATTCATGGATAGCAAATGGAAAATTTAAACTTATTCTCATACGTATAGGTATAATCTATAATCTAAAAATAAATAGCTATATAAATACTTCAAAAAGTTTTAGTTTAATAATAAACGTTCAATAATAAAAGATGATTCTATTTAAATATCACATAATATTTAGATTTAAAATTTTGAAATCTTTACAGCTGGAACATCTTTTATTATTAAACGTTTGTTTTTGAAAAGTCTTAAATTGTAAACATTTAAAACCTTTTGAAATATTTAAAAAACGGAGACGCGAGAAATAAAAATTTTAATAGAGAACGATATTATGGCTACTGTGTGGACACACACACACACACACACACACACACACACATTACAGCTACCCCTATTATCTCCGTTATTAGGTGACGAATTCTAACAATTGCTTATGTAATTATTCGTTTAGTAGTCTGTCGTTTTTTAACGGGGTTAATATGTCAATACACAACTGCTGACAATTGTTATAAGGCATTTTTTCTTTCAACATTTCTTTTATGAGAGTGTAGTATTATATATTATATTTGCGATTTAGGAAATTATATCACAGATATCATATCGCGCGAATTGAATAAATTTATGTATATGAAAATTAAAAGCGTCACGTTCTCTGCTGTTCGTGTATAACGATTCGCCATTTACGCACTGCGTAATCTTCCGCAGTCATCAACAGCCATTAAGTTATTCTGCGTTTCTCGCGAATTTCCAATTTCGCGAATACATATTATGCGTCAAGAATCCGTCGTAATTGGGCTTTAAGGCCGAGACAGCAATTATCATGCGGTTACGATTCATTAGGTGAGGCCCACGCGAGATTGATCTAATACGATGACAAATGTATCCTGATTCTTTCGCGCAGGCAACATGTTCCTGTTGCTGTCAGTGCACGGACGGAGATTGCTGCAGTAGCCGAGGGCAGTTCTCCAATCACTCTGAGAGACTACCTATCGATACAAGCACGTCCCGATTTTTTTCCAAATAAACATCCCACGGATCATGAAGTGGCCCTCCATCAGCAAGACATTCACGTGGACGTTCTGCCTGTCCACCCTTTTATTCCTGCCGACGAGAACAAGTAAGGCGCGACATGCGAAAATAACAGACACGTCAAAAAATCGATATACAGTTATTACAGAAAGATAAAAAGAGTGTAGAGATAGCTTTATTTTTAGTAGACTAAAACTGGTTGAAAGTACCGAATATATATAAAAAGAATTGTTTAATTTTAGGATATTAAAAAAATGTTTTATTTCTGTCTTTTTAAATAGATACTTAACAATGTTTTAGTTTCAAACGGTATTTAGATTTAAAACACTGAAACGTTTTAAAACTGAAATCTTTAACAGCTTCAATGTTTTAAAACTAAACACTGCTTAAAATTGAAACATATTTAAATATTTAAAAAATGAAGAAATAAAACATTTTAATATCTTAAAATTAAACACTTCTTTTTGAATGATATAACACGCAAAGTTTACAATAGTCATGTAGGAATCGTGACTGAATTATAAGTGAGTCTTGAGAGTTTCAAGTAGAAATGTCTACAAAATACTGCCTAGTAATACACTTTTCAAATCTAGTTTTGAATATACATATCCACGAAACAATTTAATATACAATAAGAATAATACAAAATTTCCTTATATTATTAAATTTTACATTATTAAAAGAAATCTGGAACATAATTATAAACTGTTTTATCAAAAAGATTTTATAAAAGAGATATAAATTACAATATTATACAGAGTCTTTTAAGCACAATGTATCTATGCTCTTATTGCTTTAATTAGATATATGATATTCTTAGTTTTTCTCTGTACCTGCAGAAAAATGTCATTCTCGTGCTAAGAAAAGTAATCATACTGAACTTTGTTTTCTTTTAATAACGGTTTTCTTTACAAAGAATATTTTCTTGGAAGTTAAACTTTTGTGTTCATACAAAAAATATATATACTTGAATTAAATAAATATTAATAGTTTCAAATATTTCGTAAATTCTTCATAAACATTAAATTTATTCAAAATATATTCTGAAAATTCTAGTAATTTAACACTACAATCAAGAATATTAAATTAAAATAAAAATTCGATTTGCTCATTCTAATTTTTCTTCGATATATACAATTGTAAGGATATTCTTCGGAAAAGTATAAATTCCTTTATTTAGTATATCAGTTTTTCTAAAATTTGTAGTTTATATAGTATATTTTAAGACAATTATTAGGAAAGTATTCTTCATTAGAGATAATCATTACTAGAAAAAGAAAGTAAATTGAGTAAGTCATTGTTCTTAGCAGAATTGGTATTTTTCTGTGTGTGCCTCTCTCAAGTATTAATTTTTAATTCAAATTGATATTCTCTTGCGCGCGTCACTGGTTTTTAATATGATACAATCGATTTGAATCTAAGCAATCCTATTTATAGAATGCGAAGATAATTTATTATTTAAATACTGAAATTTTCGTAAATAGCTGAGGAAGATTTAATGTCGAGTTTAAATTATTGACGATATACGTATATGTACAAATGGTCCATTTCCAAATAAAGTTTCGAAGTTATTGTATATGTGGCGTATGATTGCGGGAACCAGGTTACACAACTGCCAATCCGTGCGATGTGGTCAATTGTTTCAGATGCCCTGGAGGAGAATTGTACAGATTTTCAGGGTGGCACTGTCAAACACGGTCTCTTTTATGTGCCAGGACCTGCGGTCTGCAGTCTCTGCGTCTGCTATCATTCCGAGCCATTGTGGTGTAAAGCCATTTACTGTACGCCACCATATGTGAGTATCCGAAAGAATATGACGAGTGTATGTATGTGGAAAGAACAGTTCTGCCAAAGTTCTATACAAATTTAGCTAGATATAGATCTCAAGATAATTTTGTTGAAAATAATTAAACATTAAAATAATTATGAAGAATAATGAGCAATTGTGCAAAAGTTTGACATTCTGGCAATTAGTTTGAGCGTCCTATATAATTATTCTGATAATCTAATAAAATTATTTTCAGATCTGTAACCAGCTAAATTTTTAGATACTTTAGCAAAGCTGTTCTTTCCGTATATTTATGAATAATTAGAATTCGCATTTCCTACACTCATCATCAGAAAAGAAATGTTTAATTTTAAGATATTAAAATATTTTATTTTTATCTTTTTTAAATGCATGAAAATATCTTTGTTTTAAACAGTGTTTAGATTTAAAATATTAAATCTAAATATTTAGAGTTGTTAAAGATTTCAGTTTTAATGCTTTAATGCTAGAAATCATTCTGAACATCGTTTAAAACTATAATTTTTAAGTATTTAAAAACTACATTTTTACGTCTTTAAAAAACGGAAATAGAAATTAAATATTTTAAGATCTTAAAATTAAACACTTCTCTTTTTTCGAATCGAATTTTCTATAAATATTTTTTTACTGCTATATCGTCAGTATGAATCATGCCTGCGTTTTTTTCTCTTTGGGGAGTTACTTTGAGAATTACAGTATTTTTCTTGCACAAATGCAGCATTCACTGTGAGTGTTTATTCATATTTATATTGACTATGTTAATAAGATGAATTAAAGAGTCTTCACACACAAATATCATGGGTTTCAAGGAAAGCCAAGCAAATGCCATTTATATACGCCTATAGTAATAAAAGCCATTAATTGCATTTGTTAGGAACGAAATTTACTGCAGCTTTTTTTTAGTAATACATTTTTCTCTGATACTCTCCACTGGTTCTTACTTTACTTTTTAATTACCGTGGGACAAGCTGAGTACAATTAAAAATTTTTATCCTATAACCGACAAAGGTACCGACTATAAACGACAAAGGTAATTTACTGGCGTAATAAGAAATATAAAAACGACTAGCGCAGTTTCACGAATAAATCGCGTTTCTCTCGACGACCTTGCAACTTACATATGTGCATAACACTTGTCGCTTTAACTGCATTTTAATTATTCTCTCTCTCTTTCTCTCTCCACCCGCGTCACCGATTAAAATCGATGTCGTACATGCACCGCCGTATGAAGTAGCACAAAGTTCCGTGTCGTACATTACGCACTAAATGACCGCTATATCGCTAATAAGCGCGCAATCGGCTTTGTACAGTTTGCAAGTGGAAATTTCTTAGTAACTGCCATAATGAAGTAAACGTATTACCTCGATAATATTGGACGATATTAATAATGGACACGGCACAGAGGATAATGTAACACATTCTGATAATCTTTCTCGTTTGGTTTTTGAAAATAATATCTCTTCTGTCTTATCGTTTTTTATATTAAAAATGAAATAACGGGATCAAATTGCTTAAAAATTATTCGTGTGTGTATAATTCTCGCGATAATGTCTTAAAAGTCGAGCATTCTGCTAGCAAATGTAATTTACTTGAAACTCATTTTAACAAGTTTTGCTTAATTTTAATTTGCCTCTCAGATGAGAAACAATTGGAAATGCATTTTCTGATATAAATGAGCGTTAATTCGATTGCTCAACAGGATGGTTAATAATCGCTTTATTAAATTTCTCTTAGACTTTACAACTGCCACATTGGACAAAAGTTCGTTAAAAAGACTTTTCCTATGTAATTCTCTCTCGCGTGGCATTAAAAATATAATACTTTCATGTTAAATCTTTACATTTTCAATATCTAATTATATTACTTAAAAAGCGTAAATATAATTATTAGTAATATTTATCCTTATACAATTAATTGTATAATTCGATTATTCTTGCGAAAGACCAAGAATATCGATTAATCGCGTGTCATAAGGTTTTTATGAATGTACAGGCGCATAGATGCCACCAGATTGTACACGTTCACGCAATTAACTCGTCACATCGTTAAATACATCTATGCACGTACGGTTTTGCGAGCACAATGTGACGCATTTTTTTTCTTTTTTTTTTTTTTGCAACAGATCTCATGTAGGGCAGTAGGGCCTGCACTACAATTTGCATGCGACGGATTTTGTGCTAATCTTGATGACGATTGCAATATTGTCTCTCGCTATATGCGAGAATTCAGTCGAATTATTGCACGCGAGAGATGAATGAAATGTGTTGTTGAAAATTGTTTATTATAAATGAGCTAATTAATTTTAATATAATTTAATTTTTATAATTTCTGCACTGTATACACTCATAAAAGAAATTCATGTCATTTTTAGTATATTAAGTTTAATTTTTGATATATTAGATTTAATTTTTAAGATATGTATTAAAACATTTTATTTTTGTCTCCCTTTTTTTAAACACTTAAAAATGTTTTAGTTTTAAACGTTTAGATTTAAAACATTAATGCCTATTTCCACCAACACAGATTAACTTTAATCTTAGTCTAACTTACTCTTTATCTTTCTTTAGTTCTAAAGATTGAGAAAAGATAAAGAGTAAGTTAAACTGAAATCAAAGTTAATCTACATTGATGGAAATGGATATAAGACGTTTAAAACTGAAACATCTTTAATTCTAGAGCGCTACTCATATTTTTTTTACACTTTTTGTGCAGATACACTGAAAAAAAAAAGCTAATTTGAATTTAAAAAAAGAAGAAATTACTAATAGCTATCAAATGTTGACTGAAATAATGTTAATTAAATATTCAGTGAGCAAAATTAAAAAAAAATATTTTTCTAAATATTTAGCAAGTATTACCAAATGATTATATTACTATGTTTGTTAATGCTTACTATTTAGAAAAGTAAAATTATTTTTGGTTTCATTAATCGCATTATTTCAATCAACATTTGGTAGCTATTATCAAATTTTTTTTCAATGTATCTACTTTCAATGTTCAATATAGGAACTCTTTATGAAAGATTTTAAATAATATTTACTTAATTCAAGTAATTTACATTATGTATTTTTCTGCGTATACGATGTTTTAAATTATTCTCAAATTCTGTTCGATATTGCATCGCAATTGTTTCGCAGAAATGCAAAAGGTTCCGCGTGGGTGAACGCTGCTGCGAATTCGAGTGTCTCGACGATAGCGACGATTGGAGTGGTCCGGACGTGTACGACGCGGCGGGATCGTCCAGGATCCAGGAGCAGAGCCTTGGCCTGTGCCTGTTCGGCCTATTGATCGCGTTATCGATGGTGCCTTAGTTAACGATCGGACGAGATTCGCGGTCATCATCGCCACAGATCGCCTTCTTCCCGTAGGACAATTCGAAGAATTCGTCTGTTAGTGATATCGATGTGACGACGATGGCGATGACGACAGAATTACGTACAAGAAATCCTCGGAGGCAGGTTTGTCTCGTATTTGCGAGTACGCGGTATTTCGACGAACGGCATATTCTTTAGTAATTAGGTCGTCCATTTGGAATAGCGCGAGCTCAGTTGATCGAGAACTGGAGTTCCCTCCGGCAAAGCAACACGGTCAAATCGAAGATTGATCAAGTCACTTTTTTTAAAATAATAGTAAAAAATAGTAAGAGAATATTTATTTCGTGAAAAAAAAAATAGAATTTGAACTATCAATCGTTTCGAGTAGTTTCAATAATAGTTATTGTTACTGTATCACTAAAGAAGTTAAGGAAATATATTTTTTTATTTTTTTTATAACTTTGAATAAGAGAGCAAAATTTATAAAAAATTGTGGATTTGATCGGGCGACAGGAATAAGTCTTTGTTTTTTTATTTTCTCGATTTTCTGTTTTGTTTCGAAACCCATTTTCTCATATTTTTCCACCTTGTCAAAATTGATGTGATAACACTTATCAGACGGCACGCGATATCGAGAGTTAAAACCTGCTCGTATTCGAAGGAATGACGTGGGTAGCTCTTGGCCTAATCCGAACACTCAGATGTCAGCCACTGTCGTGTACGAGGTACTTGATCTCGATCCGAGTAAAATTCAGCATTTTGTTGTTCAGGGAACATGTGCAATATATAATGCGTGAAAATATAAAATTATTATCAAAAAACTGATTTGGTGCTCAACTCTCGGTCCTAAGCTTTCACGGCTTAACCGATATCAATGCTCGAAAGTAATCGTAATGGATGAAAGATATTGTAATAATGAATAATGTAAAAATTGACAAGAACATACAACTCAAAAAAAGAGGTGTTTAATTTTAAGATATTAAAATGTTTTATTTGTATCTCTGTTTTATAAATAGTTAAAATATTTTAGTTTTAAACGATGTTTGGATTAAAACTAAAATATTTTTAAGTGTTTAAAAAAACAAAGACAGAGATAATACGTTTTAATATCTTACAATTGAACATTTTTTTAAAGTGTACTATTACATTCAATCAAGAAATATTTATTTTATTTCTATCTCCGTTTTTTAAATACTTAAAAATGTTTTAGTTTTAAACGTGTTTAAATTTAAAACGTTTAAAGAGTTTTAGTATTTAAATCTCAACGCCATTAAAAACTAAAATATTTTTAATAATTTAAAAAACGGAAATAGAAATAAATCATTTTGATATCTTCCATCTAAAAATTAAATACGTCTTTTTTGAGTGCATTGAGTATCTGATTCTCGATTTTTTGATAGAATTCGCGCTCGATGGATGATCGAGAAAGGAGACTGAAAAACGATCGAGATATTACACGCACGAAGGTAGCAAATAAAAATTTTTATTTTTCCATTGTCGCGAAACGATGTGTGATAGCGAACGTGTCAACTTGAGAAATTAGCGGGCAAAACCCAAAGTCTCTTGGCGACAAGCGCCGGGAAATTTCGTCGAGTGTGTAATATCCTCTTTGTTTGAAAGAGAGAGACTCATTTCAATCTCCAATTCAATCGATTTTATCGTTCGTTCGTTTCGCTGTACGGTACGTACAGTAAACGTTGGATTCACCGGTAAACAGGCGTTCCTTTTAAAAAAACAATTCGCCATTTCCCTGATTAAAATGCATAACAAAATCGGGAGCTCGGATGTGATAAACAAATGTCCATCGGTTTATTCATTCGGTTATTGGTTTCGGATTTGTTTCGTTTGTAATTGTACATCATTCGCAGATTCCCTCTCGATAATCATCCGATGTTTGTTCCACGTGCGCGAGAAAAAGTTTTTCATTACGAAGGACAATTTGTTTTGCAGCCATCACATTGTCAAGTCTAATGGCTCATTTGTGTTACAAAGTTTTATTATGATTTCATGTAAATCGATTTTATACGGTATTGCGTTCCCTGATAACATTTTTTCTCAGATTTTTGCATATAATTTTTCAGAATTTCCATGTAAATTTCAAAATTTCTCAAAGTTTCTGTATTAATTTTATAATTTTATAAAATTTTATAATAATTTTATAAATTTTACAACTTTTTAGAAAATTTCTCAGATTTTTTCATAGGAATTGAAACACTTCAGAAATATTGAGAAAGTCTACAGTTTTTCTAGAATTCTTCATATGTATAAATTCTGAGACTCTTAGAATTTCTCATTCTACAATTTCTGATAAAATCTTATTAAATCTGAAAAAGATAAAAATATTTTTTATAAATTCTAGGATGTGTGTATAAATCTTAGAAATCTTAGAATATTTCGGAATTCTCATGTATGAAAATTTCTGAGAAAATATATAGATTTTCTCAGTATTTCAATTCATATAAAAAGAAAAATTTCCACCAGGATTATATTAACAAAACTTATAATGCGTAAACATGTATTAAAGAAGAAAAATATTGGTATTTGTGCACATATTAATTATGTTCAATACTCGGTTGTGAAAAAAACAAAATGCTAAAAATTTGAGGAAAAGCACACGTCAATATGTTTATCTTTTTACAAGTTTCATGTTATTTATGCGTTAATATTTTTATTACATGCGCATAATATTTTTTTAATTTCGAAACGTTCGACAGAAACGAAAAATCGTTATAAAACTTGACGGTGAAAGGTTTGGATGTTTTCTATCTCGACAATACGCTCTTTTACCCGCTTACACATTTCAAAAACATTTCGATTCTTCTCATCCCAATTAACACTCGACTACCAATTAACTGTTATTCGCGCGATATTTCAAAGCGGCGATAATTATAATAAGCGTCTGGATTTTCATGCGACATAACAAGTCGGTTGTAATTGCTGTCGATTCGCGATACCGTGCCAACATTGATCGATAAATAAGCCGAAGCATTAAAATAAAATTATTAATACACGAACAGTTTAACATCCTGAGATTATCTGGCAATTGTGACTTGATTAGTAGTCGGTGCAACTTTGGAACCTCTCGATGTCACAGAATTCCCTTATTTTATAATGCTTAATTACCGGAAACGATCTAAAAAAAAGAATTGACTGCTTTTAACGTGATGCAAAACGGTATTCTAATGCCCAACACCAGCGATAAAGCCGAGCAACATGGGGCCACACGAATTGTAATAGTATAATGGTATAGTATACAAACGTGCTTTCTTGGTCTTTTCACTTGGCAAGATGATTACAGAGGTTGGGAAGTAACGCGTTACTTGTAACGCCATTATCGTTGCCATTACTTTTTTCAGTAACAATAACAGTAACATCATTACATTTTTACAGTAACGATAATGAATTCAATCGTTACGTTTATCGTCACTTTAGTTTCCTATTATCTTGAATTTATGTGCGCAAATACATACATTAATCAGCGTACCAGATCAAAGATGGTGTGCAATAAATGCAGTTATAAGTTTTATTCATATTTTATAATATATTTTGAATATTGAAAAGTATTTTTGTACTTTATATCTTAGACTGCATTCCGATAGTTATTGCTTATTTGTAACATAAATTATAGATTTTCTGTACTAACAATAAATATTGGAATACATTCTTAATAATGATATTAATGTGTTTAAAAATTTTTGATAAAATTGTGATGAGTTACAATCAAAATTTCTATAAAAATAAGTGTACTAAAAAATATAAAGATAAAAGAATTAGAAGAATTATTAGATAACTTTAATACAAAGAAAAGCTTGCTATACAGAGATTAGTTTAGAGTTGTAAGTTTTAATATTAATTATTAAATAATATATTTACTTTTAAATTCTAATATCTTACTTTTTAGTATTACAAAAAAGCAACGAATCATTACTTTCTAAATAACGACAGTGTAAAGTAACGCGTTACTTTTGTAAAGTAACGTTCCCAACTCTGGTGAGAGGTGAAAATAAAGATAAGGTGCTATTATATAAGTCATTCCTCGCCAAGGGAGGTGACGCTGTATATTACGAATATTTGCGAGTATTCTCCAGTATTGCGACACCACGTATTCCGGTATTTGCGCACGTACGCTTGCCTGTGATATATATTTTTTACGGCGTTTGATTACTGTCCTCGTCCTTGGATTGCTAAATCGCTTTGCGAATTTCGGAGGCTTCGACTAGCGCTGTGGCTGTCTCTGACGAAAGCAGCCTCTCCCCTTCAAGAATTGGAGATAAAAGGAAAAGGAACAATCGTGATCGCGTAAAAATGACGCGATGGTTAATTAATAATTAATAATGATATATTGATTAACGTTATATTTGTATAACATCACATGGAAATTCGATTTACCACGTGAAAGAGAAATTATTACAAAAAAAAAATTGTTATTCTTTTTAATAATATATTTATCCTTAAGATTCTATAAACGTTATGATATTTAATTATCGTTAATGTTAATAAAAAAATGTTCTAACATCTTGGAGTGCGCGGAAAGCGAGGAAGCGAAAAAAAAACCGTGAGAGTAGCTGCGCGACTAAATTGTTATGTGAGTTGAGGTCCGCACTACCACAGGGTATTTGCGAATAATCATCCGCGCGAGTTTTGGCTCGCGCGTGTACGTTAAAGTCTAATTTATATACTTCCTACTTCGCAGATATCTTTCGAGTCATCACACGGAAATTCACATTTTCGCGACTGCGCCGCCGCTTCGCAACCATTTATAATATGCCTCCGCGCTGTTAGGAGATGCTCACTTATTACCACGTGTTTGTCATATTGAAGCGTTGAAGGCAATCTTTCAATCGCGTCAATTTGAGACACTAAACATTTTCAATTGAGTCGCTCTCAATACCGAAAGCGCATTAATCTCCTGTATTTGAATTTTGAAACAAGCACATCGCCTAAATTTTGCGCAAAAATCGAGGCCGAGTTTCAACGAGCGGCGCTACTGAGATCACTAGAGCGAATGCGATAGAAAGAATGTTTGAGATTAAATTGTTATCAGCTTAAATACGATATTCCCGTATGCGCATTCATGGGTATGTGAGCAATACTTGGCTCGGACGTACTCAGTTTCCAAATACAATCTCGATTTACTTTCAAAAGTTTCAAAAAGTTTATATGTTTCGGCTGCTCAAATTTCTAAATTAAAATACATTTGTATCTCTTTCGAAATATTTTCACTGAAAAGAAGGTAAAAGGGATTATTACGCTTTATGCTCAAATGCATATGTACCTCCGGGTCAAGTATCGCAATGAATCTTGAATCGAATTTATTTAACAATTTTATTGTCCCATCTCGACGGGACAGAGTGATATTCTTGGCTGATGGAAAACGCAGAATGATATTTTTCCCAAACACCTCGCCATTATATCTCTTCTTCCTCTATACCCATACCAATCCAGCAGAGAATTATTAATCGACCAATTCCTCTAACCTTATATTTTAAAAAATTGACCTAATGCGTTTACAAAAGGAGAAGATACATGTATGTATATATTTATCTTCTCAATGTAAATAGACGATAGCTTTAATATATTACTGCAATACGTACTTTCGACATAATTATGTCATGTAATGATCAAGGGGCCTTTTATGTATGAGTGATCATTCAGAATCCATATTATGAGATTACAATAAAATTTAATTCAAAATACCATACAAACTCGAGAATAGAATCTTTGGTTTGAAAGAATTTTTTTTTCTTTGATTCCCTGAAGCAGCACAGAAGCACGTTAATATATAAGATATAACGATAAGACGCGAAAGTAAAAGTTTGTATACTAAAGAATATGGAAATTTATTCACAGAATTGTCGCCGATATTTACATCCCCAATATCGTATGATATCATGTCTTTTTACAACATGTATAGATAGAAAACATTTATCTATAAAGTATTTTAATGTAAAATTTTAAGCCTTTACCTATAAGTAGTTCATCATCAAATAGGATTGCTTACGAAACTCGCGATGCGAGATTGTTTCTCATCATCGTAACGTCTTCTTAATTTTGCTTCTTCCAAATAGTGTCATACAGATCTGTACGACGTTGACTGAACGTTGGGATTTGCGCTCTAACATCATCCACAACTTTCAAATCTGTAATAATGTATTATTTCAATGTGTAGGGTACAATTATTTCTCTTGTTATTATACATATATATATATATATATTAATCTTTTATATCATTTAATACAGACATGTCTATATTTTATACGCAGTTATATGATTTGAACGACATTATTTTTATATTCACATTAAATGTAATAAAAATTTTAATAACATTATATTGCACACATGTTGAAGTAACGAAAGATTTCGATGCGCATGTTGAAACACGATAATTAATGATTGCAGTTTAGAAAATATTTAGCTCAATCAAAAAATATTTAAATAAATAGTATTTAAATTAAATAATAATTAAAAATTAAAAATATTTTTTTATATATGTTCTAATTCATAACTTCAAAACTAGGCCGTTTAATCGTTATTCTAGCTTTGCAGCATTAATTATACCTATATCGGAGACCACCATATCCTCGACGGCATCCAGCTCGGCAAGTATTTCTCCCCAAGGATTGGTTAACTGAGTATGTCCCCAAGCGACATATCTAGGCGGCGAGCCACGTGCCGGCGATACACAAGCTACGTATAACTGATTGTCGTTTGCTCTGGCACGCTGCAGCAGTGACCAATGCAGCGGGCCAGTGGTCATATTGAATGCTCCCGGATATATCAACATCTGACAACCTGATGTCACAAGACGAAATTCAGAGTTTGTAGAGACAACGAGAAACCATCTCA
Organism: Solenopsis fugax; assembly: GCA_003595255.1. Lineage (NCBI taxonomy): Eukaryota > Metazoa > Arthropoda > Insecta > Hymenoptera > Formicidae > Solenopsis > Solenopsis fugax. The sequence goes on along the minus strand of QKQZ01008219.1, from coordinate 43,823 downwards.
ACTAATGTTTCTTCTACATGTTTATAATATGTATTAACAATAATATATGTACATTTAATAAGAGTTACTAAAAAATTTTAGAGGCAAATGCAATTGCATTCAAAATGAATTTGTACATATACATAAAGATATATATGCACAGACAAAAATAGATAGGTAAGTATAACATTTCTTAATTCTTTGAATAAGATTAAAAGAAAACCCTGGTGAAAAATTTATTCAGAATTTTAATATGATTTTTGCAACACGTTTTAGAAATACTAAGAAAGTCTTTTCTTACAATTTTTCATGTATGTGAATTCTGAAATATTCTAAGATTCCTTAGCTTATAATTTTTAAAAAATACTTTAATCTTTTTTTAGATTTTATAAAATTTTATTAGAAATTAAGAATAGAATGAGAAATCTTAGAACACTTCAGAATTCATATATATGAAGAATTCTGGAAAAGATACAGACTTTCAAAAATGTATTAAATTCCATCTTATTTTTAACGATACTGCGAGAGCCTTATATAATTACATACATATTATATATCTGTTCACCTTTGTTTCTATACAGTCGTGCCATTTCTTCAAATCTGATATCGTAGCAAATGCCAATGCCAATTTTACAACCTTTTGCTTCAAAGGTGGTAAGGGAATTGCCAGCAGATAGGGAGTCACTTTCGCGAAAAGTGATTTTCCCTTTAATGTCAATGTCGAACAAATGCATCTGTAAAGAGAAAGTGCTTAAAGTGCACTCTGTTTCATATACCGTAACATTTGCTTCATGTAGAAAGACTAAAAAATCTTTATAATACATGTGTGTATATATGTGTATATATATATATATATACATATATGATTCTACATATTCACATTCTCTCTTCCTCTCTTTCTTTCTCTGAATATATATTATATAATCTTTACTTTAAATTTATTAAAAATATGCATAAACATAAAACTATAGTTCAAAATATATTTTAATATTTAGAGTATAGATCCCTCAGAAATTTAATACAAAATTTAACGGCAGTATTAAATTTTTATGAAGGATGTGTTTGTGATATACTTTAAAAAAACCAGAAAAATTATCATATATATTAAAATATTTTTAGAAAAATTTGCCTAACACCCACCCACCCGCATGCACACACGTATATCACACAGGGTATTTTTCGCAGCAATATAAATGCATATACAATCGATTTTAACCTTCCTGTGTTTAGCCACAAGTTTTCCATCTGGTCCCCATATAGTGCAGGTATTATACAACTTGTCGTTATCTCTCTCCGGTATTGTACCACCGATTACATAGACATTGTTCTTTCTCGCCGCTTCGGATAATGCCGCACTCGACTCGCCGTCCGGAATATTCTCAGCAAATCGAGCAAAGTGAGCTATTTGTTTTACGAAACGTCAATGCAATATGATAAATGGTATTTGCATAAACATATATATAAAATTATATTTGACACAAGAACAGTAATAATATCTCCATTGAAAACAAAATATTATACACTTTTTTACATTAATTATTATAGATTTTTCCATATACTTTTTTTATTTCTCTTCTTTTATAATTTTCAATCAGTAATGTTTATCAAACGTTTTTTAAATATTCCAAAAATATTTAAAAAACATTTTCTGCTCATTGAGACTTTTCTATTTTTGAAAAACGCAGAAAAATTTTTAAGGAGGTTGTCTAGTTTTTTCACATATAAGAACTTGATTTGAGAATAAGTTTAATGATTAATATACATAAAAGATAGGAGTTCCCAAAGTGTGAGACTCAAGCCAATTTTTAATGGGTCACGAAATATTTTTTAATGATGGTAGGAATTAAAAACAAAATTCGAAATAAATTATGAAACTTCTTGCATAGTTAGTAAATAGTGTTTAAGTTGAAAACACACCAAGACGATTAAAACTGAAATCTTTAATAGTTTTTATGTCTATGTCTATTTTCTCCAGTGTAGATTAACTTTGATCTTGATTTAATTCATTCTTTACCTTTTTTTAGTTGTAAAAATTAGAAAAAGATAAAGAGTAAATTAAACTGAGATCAAAATTAATTTACATTAGTGAAAATAGATATTAAACGTATAAATCTAAACACTGTTTAGAACTAAAATATTTTTTAAATATTTAGAAAACAGACATGAGATAGAAATAAAATATTTTAACATTTTATTATCTTAAAATTAAACACTTTCTTTTAGAGAACGTAGAATATGTAAAGAAATAATCTGACATTTGTTATATATGAAAATAATGTAAAAATGACACAATTTTACCTTTTATCGTTTTCACAACAGTTTTTATGATTAATTCACACAAGCAAACTCTGTTCCAGTTCTTATTGACATTTCTGTTTATATTTTTAATTATTGAATTTATTTCGTAGAGCGTTTGGTCGAACTAAGTTTTTATTATTCACAAAAAAAACTTAGTTCGGTGAAACATTTCTCGTGAATGCGTCGACAGCGACATTGGCAATCGGAAACTTGTCCTAAATTTTAATTTTAGAAAGCTAATTTTTTCATCCTCCCAATGAGATAAAAAAGTTAGCCCAAGATATTCGTAATTTCTGGTATCTCAAGACATTTCTTAAAAATTTACATTAACATTTTACAATTTAAAAAAGAAAAATTTATGCTTTATTTACACGTTCCATATGGCGAGTTGAAGCACTCGGGCAGGATCACAATGTCGGCTCGCTCCTGTTTCGCACGCTCGATGAAGGAAACGGCTCGCGAGACGTTTGTCGCTTTATCATCGCCGACTGACAGCTGCACCAAAGCCAGACGTAAGGCTGAAACAGGGTTTTGCCGTAAATTTAAAGATTACATTTGCACGGATTATTTACATATTGTTTATGTTATTTTTACATAAATCTTTTTCATGTAGATAATACAAGTAATGTAAATTATTGTAAATTAAATAACACAACAGACAGTAATTACCCTACAGAAAAAAATAATTAACTCTAAAAAAATCTTAAAATTTTAAAATTGAAGAAATGCTACAAAAATCTACAAAACCTGTTAGAATTGGAACACTTGTTAATTTTAATAATTAAATATATTTCTACGAAAAAGTAAATAATTTCTACAAATTTCTATTTTTACTAAAACTTTGTATTTATTCATAGAAATTTTTTCCACCAGAGTAAGCTATTTAAAAATGTTGTAGCTCATTGTAGTTTGATGTGGTTTCACTGAGAAATTCATAGAAATTGAAGCAACTAACGCATTACAAAAATACAAAAATTTTTAAGTGTTTTAATTCTAACATTTTCATTCTTGTAGCATTTTTTAAATTCATGTAAAATTTTGTAGAATTTTTTTCTGCCAGGAAAATTAAAGAATTGATATATATTTGACTTTATTCAACATAATTCTACTTTTAACTTTTTAAGTAATTTATACTATCCAATCTTATGCAGCAGATAACAGATAAAATATAACTTATAGTTTATATTGCATACACGTAGACCCAGTTTTCCATTATCTAGATAATTTAATTGTGGTTGACATATGATCTGAGCTTCACTTAATGAACTTTAATGAGCTTCATCTATGATGATGCCATAGGTGAAGCTTATTGGATAAAACATCAAGTTAAGTCTAACCACAAGTTAACCAGATAATGAAAAACTAGGCCGTAATGTAAATTATTTATATTTTACGCTATAAACGCTTGACCTAACTGAAAATACAATTACAAGTTCACAATAAATGATAAAATTGTGCCCCATCATCAATGCATATTCTTGTTGCCTACATTATGCATGATTACTCGTTGATTACACGTGCTCTCGATCGGTGGAATTTGCTTAAGCAATTTAGTTTACTTTCTTCTCCGTCCGAATTAAAATATTATAGAATAAAATGACAGTACGTATCGTAAGGCCGGTAGGGCACTAGTCAGCACTAATGTGATATGACCGTACGCAACTCAATTCAAACTACGAAGATCGAACACAAGTCAACATAATGAATAAAATGAGCGGTCACTTCGTCGCTCGATAATATTGCATTGTTTGCTTCTCTGTTCACGTTACATTATATCAGATGCACAAAAAATTTGCGCAATACCAAATTTCGTGATTGTCGCAGAGAGAAAATAATTGCACACGTACTACTCATTGTTCTTATCCCGTATCGCGTGACGTTCACGCGCGCCCACATGACAGGTTAAGTTTCCTTCTGTTTATCTCAGTGACGTCAGTGACGTAAGAAAAACCACAAGCTTTATCTACAGAATAGAAAAAAAAAGATCTTTCCTTGTATTGTGTTTGATGTGCAAATTTATTTTTATATGTGGTTGCGTATAAAGAGGATAAAGAGAGAGGGAGAATTCCAGTGAAAATTTTTACATTTAAAAAATTTTTCAAAACTTCTGTATAATTTTATAACTTCTTAGAAAATTTCTCAGATTTTTTTATACGAATGTAAATAATTCAGAAATATTGAGAAAGTCTACATCTTTTCTAGAATTCTTCTCTTATGTATATATATGAATTTTGTAATATTCTATAATTTTTGATAAAATCTAAAAGTTTAAAATATTAATTTAAAATATTTAGAAATATTACAAGATGAGAAATTTTAGAAATCTTAGAACATTTCAGAATTTATATGAAAAATTCTAAAATGTAGACTTTCTTGATATTTCTGACAAGTGTTCCAATTTTTATTAAAAATGCTGAGAAAAATTTTCACCAGCGGGAGAACAAATTTAATTTTTCAAAAATACCCAAACCTTATTGAGATATTATTAATGCAATGAGTAGAATTTTGCGTTATTTGTAAATTGTCACGTTGACAAATCACTTAAATTTAAGCTTTGCACATAAATTCCTTTATTTCTATTCAAAAATGCTTTAAATTCAAAACATTGGTATTTTAATTGTATCTACAAGATCGACATAATATAAAATGTTGTTACTGAAATAAATTTATATACATTTTTAATGCTACACCTCAATTTTTTTGTCAAAAAAAGTCCACTTTAATCTTTAGCACAATTTTAAATCAAAAGATACGTTAATAAGGTACGATTGAAAATTTAACCGAAAAAGATTAGACTGTATGGAAAAATAAGCTTTATTAAAAAAAGGGATACAAATAAAATTGTATAAGTCAATATAGAACAAAATGTGTACAGATTTTATATATTACGATTTATATGTTATCGTCTACTAGATGATCGAGATCTCCTATGTTTCCTGGATTTTTTTCTATTGAAAGACTCAGATGATATTTTATCTTTCTGTCGTTCACGTTCCTTATCTCTTCCTTTATGCTTCTTAGACTTCTTTGTCCTTTTAGTCCTGTCGCTACTACTAGAGCGCCTCCGGCTTCTATCTCTTCTTTTATTGTCGCTGTCATTGTCACTCTCACTGTCGGATGAATCCCTTCGTTTTGATTTTTTACTTGATTTCTTCGATCTGTGTTCGTGGTTGTTTTCTTTGTGCTTTCTTTTCTTTTCAGGTACATCCGAATCGCTGTTACTGCTAAAATTTTCCAATGATACTGATCTTCGTTTACGAGTCTCTTCCTTTTTCTTATGCTCTTCGTATTTAGCAGTATCTGAAATCAGTTTTATCGAATACTAAAGACTAAAACTGCAAAAATTTTATACCAGTGTAAATTACATAGGGACTTTTAAAAGTGTCAAATATATAATTAAATATGTTACATTTATAGAAAAAATTTCTATGATTTTTGATTGTTTACTTTAGTCTTCATATTTTACAATTCAAACGTGAGAAATTATTTTTTCATTACGTTGCACATGCATATATACGCACATGTAGTCACACAATGCATATACACTTGTTATACATGTTTATTTAAAAGTCCCTAAAAAGATAACTTTTTCTATTTACTAACTTAGAACTTTAGAATTTTTCGAATATTCCGCCTTTGTCACTGCTTGAACTATGCACTCATTCACAGAGATGATATTTCCGTTCAGTGTCATTTTCACGATTAATCTTCCCGCATCATCAAAGCCTTCGATTTGGCCATAAGTATTGGCTCGCTTGCCAGCTATGATTTTTACAAAACTTCCTTTTTGTATTATTAATTCTTCTTCATCTTTTTGAAGTACTTTTCCACCTGGTTTTTGCACTGCTACCTTGTCTGCACCAAGTCCCATCCCTATTGGCCGTAATTCAGGTACAGCAGGTGTTACAAGCCTGTAAATGCGGTATATAAAAATATAAAAGGACAATTCTATAATCTATGTTTGAAAATATATTACGAAATAAAAATGGAAAAAAGTGATACAATTTTGAGCGAATTCTGAATATATATTTTTATTTTTTTAAACACCAAATAAAATCAAGTTTAAACTTCAGTAATTAGAAAATTAGCAATCTGAATTAGTCAACACATAAATATAAAAAAAAGAAATTATGATTGATATAATCGAAGTCATATGATTTTGTATATATATTTTAAGTGTTCAAAAATGTAATAAGTTTTTACAATTCTGAACATTGCATTGATATAATTTATATTTTCCACAAATTCTTATCTTTTCAGCACCTACATTTTGTAATGACAAAAGAGAAATTGACGGAGAGAAAAATAATATCGCCATTATTCGAAATTATAGTTTTATTCAAATTTGTACTTAAATATTTGAACATCTGCATATTCCAAATTGTATCTTCGAACAAAAGTTTTCTGATAAAAAAAAGAGCTTTCTATACAAGTTTTAAGCAATGAGACTAACAAGCAAATGATTGTTGATAACACAGACAGATCAGATTTCCCTGAACTTCAAAAATCTTATTTTGCTCAGAATTGTATCATGTTTGAAATTGAATCATATACACTATACAACATTTACACGTTTTATTTAATACAAAGTTCTTACTTTGGATTTTTACCAATTCCTTCACCAGGTTTCCATCCCATACCTCGTAACATGGCTGAACCAAAGATACTTAGTGGCACCTTCTCATAATCTTCTAATGTACTCTATATAGAAAAAAATATGGTTTTTATATGATTCACAAATGTATGATGTAATGTTATCACTAAATTACTAATATTCACAAAAAACTTACTTCTTCCGCACCCTTTAAATCCTGTCCCTTAACTAAGGATAAAGTTATATCACATAACTCGCCCTCATTTTTTTCTGTCGAGTTAAGGTCTTCTATAATTTCTTTAGCTGCTTGCTCATCCAAAGTAAGGGTATTATTTTCAGAGGACGATTCTGTTTTTATTTGTACATTAGAAATAGTTTTAATCAGTGTTAAATCACCATTAGATATTCTATTTGACTCTTCTTTAACCTTGACATTTTGTATATTGTCATTACTTATTTTCAACTTTGAAGCATCTATTCTATTAATGATTCTATCATGCCAGGTATTAGATTCTAGTAATGGAATAACAAGAGGTTCTTCTTTTTTCTCTTCTTTCCTAAACAAACATATCCTTGTTAAATTACATTAGAGAGAACAATAAATTATATTCTAGAATGTGAAAGCTGTTAAATTAAAACTTAAATTATTTATTTGAGAAACAATTTTAACATATTATGTCAATAAAAAAATGAATTAAGGAAGGATGAACAAAGAAAAGTACAATAAAGTTATATGAATCAGCGCAAAAGTTAGTGTGCAAATAATTAAAATAATAATGAATGAATGCATTTAATATTTGCATACAAATATAATTTAAGAATCCGATATAAATTAAAAAATTGTCATTGTATCTAACATAAATTAAAAAAATTGTCATTGTATCTAACTATGTTTACTGTTTACTTTTCATAAAAACTATAAACATGATATTCCACAAGTTATTAAAAAAAAATTAAATTCTATATTTATATACAATTTGTAGACTTAATCATCAGATCTACATACACGTTTTGACTTAACTACAACAAAGGTAATTGCATCAAAGTCAAAAATTGGAATGGAAATATATAAAAGCAAATATTGACATTTGGAGTATTAAAAATAGGATAAGGTTATACTGAAATTGAGGTTATACGCGCGCGCTGTTTCTTCTAATGTTTGTTCTAATGAAGTTTTTTTACTCACCCAATCACCTTAATCGCCTTTTCATCTAGACACTCGATATAATCCACTTTTTTCTCCTCCTGTAGCTTCTGTTTATCTAAAAGTGGCTTCTTTATAGATTTCGCAAAACCAAAGGAAATTTTCTTACTTTCTTCTGCCATTTTCTTATAATTAGATTTGAATATTATTATATTTATTATTATATTTAAATATTATCTTGTATTTTTATTCTTTATATGTAATTTTATAAGTGTTTTAATCTTATTTGTGTCTTCTGTCAACGCACACAGCAGGTCAATATCTCCAGCTCTAACCTGCTCTAACCACTTCAAGCGAAACGGAAAACAGATAGAAAACTCCAATGGCGATGGTGTGCTAGGGCGACGAGGCCGACGCCTTCTTCCTCTCTAGTGAATTTGGCACTCGCCCCTAAACTTCCTGAACCGGGGTAGTTACCGCCATATCCCTCAAAAATCAATTGTTTAATGCAAAAACACAAAATTGGCACTCGAAAGTCAAGATTAGGAATTCAAATAATTGCCGATTGTGATGCTAATCAACGATTTCAAAAATATTTCCAGAACGAACGAACACATTCGCACGCGTTCAAGGCCCCAAACAGTGCCAAACAGACTCGAGCCACTTGAGGCCGACGCCGTTGATTTGGACTGCAGCTTTTGTCCTGTTTTGCCCAATTACGTGACTGCGATGCACGATAAAGGCGAACGTGTGTTCAAGAAACTCCTAAACCGGAAGTGAAAGACGTTAACGACGTCGATTATAGACGTGGAAGTAGATGTGTCGTGGATTTCCTTCAGGTCGTGCGAATCTAACCTCTCGTGAACTGTGTGTACAATTACATATTGTTTACATACAAAATTTGAGTGGCTCGCGTGTGTGCTCCAATAATATTTTGTGCATTTAATATTGCGTTTGACAATGTTCGCATTAACGGGAGAAGTCAACTTTTGGACTTTTGACGACAATATAAACATAGAAGTCACGGATTTCGGCGCATTTAAGTAAAAATATAGCATAATATTATGGATTTTCACATTTCGCATTATATCATAACTATTCGATCGCTCCTGATTTTTTAGATATCACGATAAACGTATCGATGGCATATACGAGGAAGGCAAAAGATCCTATTGTCAGGAGCGTGGCATGACTTATGTCCCGGAAAATAAAAAGGGAAACAAATTGAAACATTCTATTAAATACTTGGAGGTACGATAAATCTCTGCTGTCCATTTCCACTAATGTAAATTAACTTTGATTTCGGTTTAACTTGTTCTTTATCCTTTCCTAATTTTTATGTCAAAGTTCCACCAATGAAGAATTAAAACTATACATATAATTTAACAATTTTAGCCTACAAATTTCTTGAAAAATCAAGAATACTGTAAGTTACTGTTAGTTACAACATTTATACTGTAAGAATACTGTTAGTTACAACATTTATATACAATTTTTTTTATAATTACCCATTTAAATACCAGAGATGTTAAAGTACACGTAGGAGTCTCTAAAAGATTTTTTTACTTGTAAAAATAATGAAAATTAACTAAAAAGTATCATGATCTAACAAGTGTAAAAAAGTACTGAAAAACATACGTACAAAGTGTTAATTTTAATTTTGGTTTAATGCACTCTATTTTTTCTAATTCTTAGAACTAGAAAAAGATAAAGAATAAGTTAACCAAGATCAAAGTTAACTACATTATAGAAATGAAAATACGTACAATTTTTTCCTTATTGAATTTTGTAAAGAAATTATCACATTATTATTGTTATGTCTAGGATCAACTCAGAGACAATTCTGTAATTTATTGTCAATGGCATGATGATTCTATTGTGCAATTAATGCTCAGCAATGGTTTATTGGTACAAATACAAGTTTGTCTCTTAAGTGGTGATATGCTGCAAATTAATTTTGATAAATATCTCGTGGGAAAGTTATCCGAACATATATCTGATGGTAATGCTATATGATTTTATCCATCAGAAACTATTATATACATAAAAGGTAATATCTTACTTTATGTTCACAGTGATTATTACTAAAAGTCATTTAGTTTGTACATACAATGATAATCTGGTGACCCTGGTGTATTTTACAAAATCTAAAACGCATATCTTTGATAAGATCAGCAAGTTGGAACCCAAGTTAATCACAACAGATTTATTTATACCTAATGGACGCAGATTGGATAAGAAGATTCAAGTGAATAAGTCGACTAATTTGGTAAATTGTGCCTTTAGATAATGCTTTAAAACTACAAATAGAAACTTTACAACCAATGTGAGATATGACGCACCTTTGCAGATATTGATTTGGCGAAAATCTACAATGAATGACGTTTACCCTTGGAGTCCTGCTATGAAACAATATCATCGAGCAAACATGCATCTTTTTCAGCTTACAGGGTATGAACTCAACAGACTTTATCTTTCTCTTTTTTAACACAAAATTATATACATGTATATATATCTGTGCTTTACATTTCTTTATCGTTATCTTTTTATGATTTGGCGACTTCTTTTTTCTCGTCTTTGTTTGCATGTTTCTTCTTTTCACATAATTTTTGATGATTTTTCTTGTGCAATTCCCACAAATCTTTCTTATATTGAGGTGCTGTTGATAATTCTTTGGCAATGCTTCTAGTAATTTTCTTTGGTAAATCCCATGTACCCTTTTTTATAGAATAAAATATTTTTTTATTATAATCTTTATATACTGTATACATAAGTTTAAGAGAAATTTATGATGATTTTAAGTAATTTGTATTCTTAAAATGTTAATGCAGATGTAATATTAATTTATACGAACTTTAAATGTTCCCCACGACGAATGTCCGATCCTTTTGGCACTGTCTAATATGCGTCCATTATTATCAGCGATAAATGTCGTAGTGACACAATGCCTGACCGGCCAACTAGGATACCATTTAGGAACTTGCCAGTTTCGCAATCTTTTTGGGGTAAATGCATTCTCCGTCCAATGACCATGCCAATGTTGAGACATTTTTATATAATTTTCGTTGTTTAATAATTTCAACACGCATGAAATTTAATTGTACTCGTGCTTGCTATTATCTTTCTTTTAAGCATGACTAATTATGTGTTACTATGCTCGTTGCATGGTTGCTACGTAAATCAATAAGATTTAAGAACAGACCTAATTATTACAAATACTACTTAAGTATACACAGGGTTGGATAAGATAATTTTTTTTTTTTTTTAACTAACTTAAGTTGAAGTTAATGGCTTATAAAATTAATTTAAGTTAAAAGTTGCACGAATAAAAATTAACTCAGTTAAAATATATATTGTAAATTTGATATATTTATTTTGCATATTTTGCATATTATTTTGAATAATATGCAAAATATGCAAATTTATTGTAAGTTAACATTTTTTAAAAATAAAATTAATTTTTTTAAATTAAATTGAGTAAAATGTAGTTATGTAAAAAATTATGGTTTATAAAACTAAATTTGTTGCATTAAAAGTTGCATGAACAAGAAACACTCATTTAAACAATTACAATATGAATCATAAAATAAATTTAATATTTTATTTGTAAATTTAGTTTATATAAAAAATAACGAAGAAATATTGTTTTTTATATGGTAATATATTTTTTTACATAAATAAATTTTTAACTCAGGAAAAAGTTAATAAGTTAAAATTTGTATGTTTTAAAAATAATTAATTGATTTAAAAATTAACTCATTAAAAATTAACTAAGTTAAATTAAAAGTTATTAACTTTTTAACTTTATTATTTAATTTTTTAATTAGTTACTACCCAAGTATATGACCCATAGATATATATCTATGATATGACCTGTCCAAACATAAAAATGAATGGATCTAATGATTCATGTTTTCAGAACAAAGTTAGAATTGTTATGTTACATACGTACTGAGTTTGATCCCTTGTGTATTACGTTTGATGCATGCGATGACAATATTATTCATTCTGTAGAGCAAAAGGTCTCAAGGAAGGTAATTATAGCTCATAATTCGATGTTTTTTAATTTAATATAAATTCGATATATTAAATATGCCGTATTAAAAAAGGAGATATGTTAGTAAATTTGAATATTTTATATAGGGAGAAGTTACCGTAGAATGGCGTACATACGAAGTTTCTCGGCAAAATAAATTAAAGAGGATCGCTGTGATTTCCGTACCATTGCCGACGCACACAAGTTGCGTGAGATTTTCACCTAATCAGGAATTATTACTTCTGTGTTGCATCGATGGTACTATCATGATGTACGATCAAACCAAGTCGACAAGCATCAGTGTAAAAGCAGCTTTTGTAGGTTTTATCATACAAAATGCACATAAATTTTCATATAATAATATACAATATATTACTAGAAGGTGAATTTTGTAATGCTCCTATTTTTTTGAAAGGAACGATGATTTTCCTCTTTTTTTTTTCTTATTTAAGATACCTACTTTAGCCGCTTGGCATAGCGATGGTATGATATTCGTGGTAGGTAACGACAGAGGCCAGTTTCAACATTTTGATATCACTTTAATGTGCATCAAAAGTCAGACATTAAGCGACGAGGCAACGCCAGCGAACATTCTCGACTTATCATCGTATTTTCGGTACAAGTAATGAAATAAATCGATAGAATGTAGCCATAAAATTTTTGATTAACAAAATAATTGTACAACGTAGAAATCAACATGCTTTGCTACACATGGAATGGAACAAGAAGAGCGAGCCAAATCAGTTTCATTATTACAACAATGGCAATTCTTTGTTCCTGTTACTTTTCGAACGGTAAGAATCTACCGTTTCGTGCTCAATATATCCGAGATGAATTTATTGTGTTTTATTATAACAGAGGACCGATTGGCGTCATTAAAATGATCGAAGGCGATACTTTCTCTGGGGACGAATTGGTCAGAAGATATTTGTCAGAGTCTCGGGCAGAACAAGCGACTTCCTTGTTGCTGTCGATGAACTGGGATACGCATCCACGCGTGTGCATGCATTCGCTCAATCAAATATTAAATTATTTATTCAAGTTACCATTAACAACGGAACGCGAAGGTAAATTAAAATTTCGTCCTTTTTGCAACCTAATAGTCAATTGTAATCCTTCCATCTGTAATTATATTTTTACTCCGTATATAATTTGAGTCTTTCTTATCCAGCTCAAAGATCGATTTTTAAACCCTTCTAGATGTATACTTCCTTAAGAAAGATTTACGAAAAAATTCTAATCTAATTAATTTTAATCTGATCTAATAGGTCTGATACAGAATGCATTGGGTAGTTTTCATATACCTATTAAACCAATAAGCCAAACTGTTGAAGAAGAATATGGAGATGAAGTAAGAGATTTGACGAGACGATTCTTCCATCATTTATTAAGGTAATGCTTTCCCGACACAAATCTAATACCTAATTATTTTAATGATTATGATCCTTGTAGATATAAAATGTTCGAGAAGGCTTTTCGATTAGCTATTGATCTAAATGATCATGATCTCTTTATGGACATACATTTCTACGCTGTGGTTTTGAATGATATGGAACTGGCGACTGCGGCTAAAGAGAAAGCTGAGAGTATCCTAAGCAGATCAAACAGTTGCAGTGGCTCGCGTAAGAATTGATAAATCTGCTAAAGAAAACTTATAAAAAACATGTTCCATATCTAAAATTTTTTAGATTCCACATGTTCAAGAACATCATGTTCTATATGTTCCGATTCGAGCAATGAAAAGGGAGATGAGGAAGAGGAGGAAGAGAACGAGGAGGTCGAGGAAGAAGAGGAGGACGACGAAGGGGAGGAGGAGGAAGAAGAGGAAGTAGAAGCAATGTATAGTGAAGAGAGCGAAGATTCTCAGAAGGAAGAACGACCAAATCTGAAACGGTCGAAGAAACATTACAGAAAAGCTTCCAGTTCAAGTCAGATTCCACCCTTGCCGATTGTCCATCCTCATCATACCGCGAAGAGCACACTTTGCGCGTCCTATAATAATATTCCGTCCACTACTAAGACTGATTACATCTTAGTACCTTCGTCCTTCGATTCTTCCGATAACATTTTAACCACTCCGTTCAATCATCCTTCGCACATTTCGAGTCCATTTCTAGCATCGACCTCTTTTAATAAATCGTTGTACAGTGCACACTCAAACTTTACGCCGACTAGCGCGATGAACATCATTGACAGTTCTCAAGTGTTTAACAATGTATCGGACGATTTGATGACTACGTCATTTGGCAGTATTTCTCTTACTGAATCGGAGGTAGCGGCGGATGATCGATCTGGCAATAATTTCGATGAGAGATTGTACAACAAGTCGTTACTTAACGAAATATCATATTCTTTCGATGATTCCGCCGCCAACGCAGTAACAACTTGCGCGCAAGACAGCTTCATCTCTACTCCTTTTAATAAGCCAATATATGAATCGGAGAACATTCAATCTAATTTTTTGACGAGTTGCTTAAACGTCGACAATAATATTATGTCGACGTCATTCAGTACTCGAATTGCTAGCACTCCTATTTCACACAGTAATTCTATTAATGCGTTAACAGCGAACAATAATACCGAAACAGTTTCCATGTTACGAAGCGCGAAATCCTCAAAGATATCTGATAAATTATTAACTAAAATTGATGCTAATGCTCATACGACGGATCAATTATCTCTTCCGGACAATATTTGTAACAATCTGATGTCTACTTCCTTTAATTATCCTGAAGGATTTGCGACTCACGAAAGTGGAGACATTGCGTTTCCCAACGTGTTTAACAACGATCAAGCCATTAAATTACAACATCCTGTAATGGAGGAAAGGGAAACGGGTGTCACTATTCCACCGCCACCACCACCTTCCCTGATAAATTCTCTTACTAATTACCTTCATGGTTTACCCAGAAAAAATTATCTTTTATCTAACAACACTCAAGGTTTACCGAATATTAAAGAATCAGAGAAATTTGTGTCGAACAAAACGCATGTGCCGTCGCGCATTTCGCAAAAGCAGAATTCCACGACGTCCAACATCCCTGAGAATCAGAAAATGTCTCCGTCTTTCAAGACATATAGATACAATTACGATCTAGATTACATACCATTTCACGGTACTCGTGACGATACGGACTTGCAACTTTCACAAACAGTTAGCAGAAAGTTTCCTTCGCGAAACTTTCATCCCAACTACAGTATACAACATGGACTATTCGAAAATAGATACTTGTCGAGATCTTCCCAAAATAATACGAATCGAGAAACTAAGATGTTTTCTAATGTACCGCCTCTGCCTGTAATTAACACGTCTATCGCTAATTCAAAGATTTGTTCCACATGTCCGTCGTTCGCCGATATGCCGAGTTCTCTCTCTAATGAAAAGCCAAAAGTGAAGTTTTCGGATACTGTTACTCATATACTGGTACCTGGCACAGTAAGTAATTAAAGAAAAATATATATGCCTATATAAAATAAATGTAAATTTTACATTTATGTAACTTTTGCCAAAAGTATTAAGCACTTGTATTTTTTTTCACGTTCACATTTATCTGGAATTTTTTTTATCCGTATTATTTCCAATTGGTTACCGACATTGTATATAAATTTAAAGGGTTTTTGAAACAGAATAATTATCTATTAATGGGAAATAATATAGTTAAAAGAATTCCAGAAATGAAAAAAAAAACATAGATGCTTAATACTTTTGATTACATATATAAAATAACATAAAGTTTATATTTGAATGTATTCGTATATGCATTATAGACTCAGTACAGACAGAAACGATCTCCTGCACAAACACACATAACGGATCCCAAACGTGAACTAGCTGAAAGTCTTCCACTTTGCTTGGGTAACGAAGATTACCTTAAGGATTTTCAACCATTATGTAGTAAGCAGTTTGCTTATTAGTACATCTATTTTGTTAAGAAACTTTGTAATACAAATGTATGTAATACAACTTTGCTTAATGTTAACCTTGATATTTTGTAGAAGATAATACGGACGAGAAAGTAAAAGAATCTCCGAAGACTGATGACAGTACAAAGATTAAAGTCGTGCATTTTGGTTTATTGTAAGCAGTATTATTAAAAGAAATAACAAATGTATCACACACACACACACGCGCGCGCGCATGTGCGCGAATTAATGGGAGAAAGCGGAGCAAGAAATGGAAGCCCGACATTATTTATAATAAAAAAATAATTCACTTTAACCTAATTTTAATCTAGTTGCGAATAGGACAGATAAATGGGTACAACGGACGACAGTCTGGGTGCCACAGGCGGATCTTCAGTAATGAAAATCGCCCCTTCTTGTTAATAATAAATACAGATAAAAATAGCGTGAAATATTTTATTGAGATACTTTTATAAAATTTGTATATATTGTATAATTGTCTTAGAAAAGTTAACAAAGAAACTTTTCATCAATTAATTCTGTGTATAATTTTCAAATATTTCCTGTCTTAAGAATTTACTTGAAGAAAAAAAAAGAATATCTTTGCGTCAATGTACATATATACAAGGATTTCTACTGAAATCCTACATTAATTAGCAACAATTAATTTGCATTTAGGTTTTATTTTTTAATGTGTCTAATGCAGATTTTAAGTCGATCAATTCTTTGTCCGGTATATATCGCTTCTCTTCTAGCGCGGGATCGAAAATATTTACGTTCAAAGTAACGCCCTGTGGTAAAGCTGCTTCTAATGTCCTAATTAATACTGAACATTTTATAGAGGATATCTCTGACATCTGCATATTTCTTTCATAAATTTTTAGATTGTATTCAGATACAATTTTTGTTGTACCAGTTTTATATCTCTGTATCTTGAATTCTTGAGGTGGTAATGGCCAGCTGGAAGGATGGATTTAATTAAAGAAAAAATTTAATTACAGAATTGTATTACAAATTGAGAATGATATTAAAGAAGTTTAATGCAAATTTACCTGTTATCTACGTCAATCTGTAGGATGTCTGCCAACTTGTGTACGAAAGATTGGTAAGATTCTAGCACAGGATAATCGTAACCCGTAATTTGTACGTTTACCATAGGTAGAAGGGGAAATTTTGATTTTCCTGTCTATAAAAATCAGCTAATGAAATGTTATGTGTGCTCCAAATACTTACTCAAGCAACTTAAATTCAAAGTACATTTAATAAACGTTAAAAATCAATTTTTAACGTTAAAATTGAAAAATAAATGTTTAAAAATTCTTTTAATGCTATTTAAAAATATATTTTATAAGACATAACATTTATTTCAACATTTTCTTACTAGTTTAAGATATCGTTTTTTTATATGAGGCATTTCGACAAATATGTGTAGACATTAAAAACACTTAATAAACGTTTTTATACATTACAAAAACCGATTAAACAGTTTTTAAATGTAAATGGTCTACTTGGATATGATGCAGAAGCCTCCCTTAGAGAAATATTAGACTCGCGAAAAAATTATTTAAACTTGTTGTGTATAATAATGGATTCGAATAATTTTCCAATAATTTCCAACAGTTGTTTCGCGAGTCCAAGTAGTATTTTTTTATAAAAATTAGATCTAACCTCTAAGTAATCCGGTTCGTACAGACTTCCATTGTAAAATTTTGCCGACGAGATTTTCGTTGCGAGTGAACGTTGTCCAAGCACTGCGATCTAGAATAAAAGCAATCACGTGTGTAAGAAGCTAAATAATATAAAGCTGCAACAAAAAGTTAAACGTTTTCAGGTTATGCTTGTTGCGTGTATTACGTAACTCGGTCGCGAAAATACGAGATGTACCTGTTTAAACAGATTTAAAGCCATTTCCCGTGAACTAATCAAGCTGACGATTTCCAGGAAACTTTTAATTCATAAATTCAATTGAACCCGATCGTCAAGTTGTCACGCCCGACGTCGCCGAGAGATCTCCAGTCGCGATCAGCTGATTGTTCGCGCTCGCTCAGCTCTGCTCAGCTCGCTGAGAAGATGACGTTTACGATCCCGTCGACGACGTGTCGTTTCATGGAAAACCTTTGTAATAAATTAACCTAGTGTCTGCCAAATTTTTATAATCGTGAAAAAAGTTTATAATTGCGACGCGAGAAAGTTATTTTTTATAATCTAGGCCGCGATAAAGGGTTTTCTATTTTTCGGAATAATTACGTGAGGTTATGAAAGGACCCATTGAATTACGTGGCACATCGAAGGGAAGCACCTCGCTATCTGCCACCTGCTGTCTCGATGATCTGCTGAGCAATAACATTTTGCAACAAATGCGCTAACGGCCGACGTTGTACAGCTTGCCACAAGGAGATCATGGATATTGAGACGGAAAATGTGATAAATTTAATATTTCCAGAAGGTATCCCAGGTAAGATCAATCTTGTTTCTTTGAAATTAATAGAACAGGATTTATTTATTTCAGCTTTTTGTCAAGAAAGGACCTAATTTGCAATATTTTTAGACCCGTTTGCATCAATGTAGATTAACTTTAAATTTGGTTTAACTAAGAATGGAAAAAAAATAAAAAGTTAACAGAGTTAAATCGAGTTTAAATTTAAGCTACATTGATACAAATGCGCCTTAACCACACCTATTCATCCGTACTTTAAATTTAATTACTAATTAATATCTATCATTTATTGTGACTCTGTTCTTGTACATACAATCTTTCCTTTATTTTAATTTATCTAACATATCTTTAATAAGGACACATCTGAGCTTTATTGTCTTATAACATTGTTCTAATATTGCCAGGATTTCTTATCCTGCTTCATGGAAAATACTTTCGGATTCATGAAAAAACTATTGGAAATGGAAACTATGGGAAAACTATTCAAATCCAATATTATATATTATTAGTTTCAATAGTTTTTCTAAAAATCTAATAGTATTTTTCCAGGGTATGCTTTTATCTTTGTCTCCTTTAACTCTTGCCTCTTTTGAAATTAATAGTTAATGCATTATTGCTCAATAATATGTCCATATGCATTTTATTCAACTGTGATTTCAGAATCGTGGAAAGAAAATCCTAATTTTTATCAATATCTCTCAAAACTTGGAGGTTTTGATGTTGATCAGCTAAGTAAGAGAGCCTTTATTACTCAGTTTAATTATCTATCAAAATTTTGCTTTAATAATACATTAATGAAATTTATCTCAAAAATCTGCAGATAAAGAACCTGATCATTTATCTGACGAGAAAAATGCAGTGCTTCAGACTACGCAGAAGTTGGTTTTTGCAAACTATAAAACCTTTATTCGGACAGCGGAAAGCTCCCGAGAAATACTTAATCATGTAATTAAAAAAAATATATAGACTTACTCTGGAATACTATTAAAATGGGTGATTTTTCATCAAAATGCTAATTCAAATTTTAAAAATGTTTATACACTAAAATAACATTTAATAAGATTTTGTTTTAATTAAAATGTTAGTTTAGTTATTCTGACACCTTGCAATCTATAAAGTAGAAAAAAAAATGGAAAAAAGTTCTTACAAGTATAAAAAAAATTCTTGATTATGTGGATAAATTTTCACTTAGAGTAATGTTAATAGAAAAATATGAGTAGCATTTCAGAGTTAAAGTATACATACAGTATAGATCTGCACAAAGGGATTCACTAATTAAATCGTATTGTTTCACTTTTAGTTCAACGAAACTGAAAGCCGTCTTGACAAACTTGTACAAAAGATTCCCGAATTCGTAGGAAAATGTCAATCGTTTTGCGACACTTCGAAGGATATTAATGCGCATCGAAGGTTAAATAGTTTAACGCTGACGCGAAATGCGGAGCTGCTCGAAATTCTCGAGATGCCTCAATTAATGGAATCGTGCTTGAGAAGCAACCAATATAATGAAGCACTGGAATTGTCTCAGTACGCTCGTCAATTAGGAATGAAGCATGGGGATATTCCTATTATTTCGGTAGCTTAGCAAAGTTTAAGTAAAAATCGACCGATGAAATTGTCAAACATAAGAGAAGAGGGTCTTCATCGGTCAAAGCGGATCTTTAATGCTTAATAATAATTCTGCGTGAAATTTTTTTTCTCTCTTCTCTTATGTTTAGCAAAGTTTCTTTTTACGCAAGCTCTCTTCTCGGTACTCTTCGATGATATATCCGTATAATTTTATTAATATTTCAGTCTATAGTAGCAGAGATTGAGAGTAGCTGGTCAGGTATGGTGGGACAAGTAGTTGGTTCTCTAAGAGGGGATCTACCTCTTCCGCGATGTCTTCAACTTGTAGGTTTATTACGTTCCATGGATGCATTCACAGAATCGGAACTTCGTATAAAGTTCCTTCAAGCGAGAGACAGCTGGCTTCAAGGCTTGCTGAATGCAATACCGAAGGAAGATCGTAAGAGGATTTTAATTTACATATATACGATACAACATGCAAAATGAAATAAATTAATCAGACTAATAAGAAAATTACATTTTGCGTATCACAGCTAATCTTCACATAGCCAAAACAATAGAATTGTCCAGGATACACCTATTCAATATAATAACGCAGTACAAAGCTATGTTTAACGACGATGAATTAGTAATTCCTGGCCGCGACTTGACATTAAATGAATCCGCGATATTTTATCATTGGTTGGAGGAAAAGGTAAATTTGTGTATATAATGAACAATGCTCTTATGAAAAAATATTATCTATTAAATTAGTAGTATTCGGTCGAAAAACTGTTGAATTGAATAGTATAAAATATTGGATTCGAATGGTTTTCAACACGATTATTTCCAATTGTTTTTTCGCGCGAGTTCCAATAGTCTTTTTCCATAAGGGTGCACACAGATAAAACGTAAACAGAAATGTGATTGAGGATTCCTTTTTTTAGATATCACAATTTCTTACTACGCTGGAGCAGGACTTGCCAGGTGTAACGTCTATAGATACCATTTTGGGCCAGTGTACGTACTTTGGATTATCATTTGGTCGCGTGGGTGTCGATTTTACTGGCCGAATGTCGGATATATTCGTACGAGTTATCGGTGAAAGGTTCGAGCAGAACGTTCGTAGAACGACTAGAAAGTTTGAAAAAGATATGGAAACATTTACGTTGATTAACAAAACGCAACGACTCGATATAAAAACGGAGACTTGTATCAATTCTGTAAGTATAAAAATATATCTCAAAAGTTTACATTCGTTTACGCAGCTGTTTCGCAGGAAAATCCGCCTGAACAACTGGTAGAATTTTATCCTCTGGCTATATATTGCAATGGGATAATAGCAGCGTTCAATGAATTGCGACTCTGCGCACCGGTGGCAATATCCACTTTGTGCACAAAACTATTACAAGAGTCTCTGCACAATGTGGCAAGAGCTATGTTGGTATTTTACAAGCAAGAACAGCAAGTGAGTTTTTATTATCACATAATTTTGACTCATAAGTAAAATTCAGGATTAGGGAAGTTAATATTTTTTTAAAACTAAAATCAAAGATTTATAAAATTAATTTAATTATATTAAAAGTTGCATGAATGAAAAACTAATTCAGTTAAAAGTTGCGTTAAAATTAAAGTAAATTAAATTAAAAATTAATTTGAAAAGCATTAGTTATATGAAATTAAAATGTAATTTTTTAAAATTAGATTACTTTAAATAATAAAACGATTACAAAATAAATCGAACGAAATAAATTTAATATTTTATTTTAAATTAATTATTAAGCTTATAAGAAAAAAATAATTTGTTTTTACATAGAAATATATTATTTTCTTTTATAATTTTTTCTGTTACACAAAAATGATTAATTTAGGAAAAAAGTTAATTAGTTAAAGTTCCAAAAATAAAAATTAATAACTTTTTAACTAATTACTACCCAACCTTAGAAAATTTCATATTTTATTAAAATGTATATATCACAGGCGTTTGCTGCCGCAGAACGAGAGAACATGATCAAGTTCACGGAATGTTTGAGTGAACAATTAATACCTTATATACAGTATTGCATACATGCGATTTTTCCACCTGGCCAAATCGCAACGCATTTGGGAATATCGGTCAGTGTACTTCAGAAAGAGGTACGCGGACTCTCAAACAATAATAAAAAAAAAAAAAAGAAAAAAAGACAGATGTATGTGTAATGACGTTAAATAATTTGCAGGAAATCACATATTTAGATAAACGGAGCATAGTAGAACCTGTGGCCGCACTATTACCTATTAAAAAAGATTCTTTGGCTTCCAAATTATGTACGTCGAATATGCAGCCATTAACGTCACATAATGCAAAGAATCTTCCCATCGTAACGTCTCTACCAGGAGAAACTATGGATTCAAAGAAGGTTACGGAGACAGAAAAATCAAAAGAAAATGAATTTACTCGACAAGGAACAATACAGAAGCGCGATGTACAAACTTAGCAGAATTTCACCGATAATATAAAAAGTATTGTATAACGTATTTGATATATAAAGATCAAACCATTTAATTGTAAATTTGGACATAAAGAAATTGTTTACTATTCTACGTATGTCGAGGTAGTGTAAATAAAAAGATTTTTACCATCATCGGGGCACTTGTTTTTATTTTTTGAAAATGCATACAGAGGAGATAAAAATCTGACAGACACGCGAGAAAGTGCAAAATAATTGAAGTAAACGTAATGCGATTAGGTTTCAATGGATATCAACGATACTTATTCTTTCATAGATTCCTCCGTAACTTGACTCGGCTGCGCGGTATCGTTCTCGTTTTTCTTCTTTTTAATTCCAGAAACGATATCGTCTATTCTCAATAACAGTATAGCAGTTTCAATCGCCGTTTTGTACGTCTGTAACTTTACAGACAGTGGTTCCCATATACCGCGTTCCTTCATATCAACCAATTTTCCCGTCTCTCCATCGATACCCCAGGTAGTGCCTTCTGTCGCGTGTTTGGCGCGCAACGCCGTCAGAGTCTTGATGGTATTTGCGCCGCAGTTCTGCGCCAGTGTCCTGGGAATAATCTCCAAGGCTTGTGCGATTGCCTTGTACGGCCATTGCTCCACACCGGCGAGACCTGCCGCCTTTTCCGTCAGGAGCCGGGATACTGCCATTTCCACTGCTCCGCCACCTACGGAAGAAAAAAGAAAAGAAATAAAATATACCTAAAACGCAATTTTGATGAAAAATAAAATTACAGTAATGTTACGCACCTGGTACAAGCTTCGGATCGATAAGAAGATTTCTGGCGACGTGCAGCGCATCCTGCAAATTCCTCTCAGTCTCATTCAAGATATCCTTGCTAGCACCTCTCAGAATAATGGTGCAAGCTTTAGGATCCTTGCATTCCGTGATAAAACAGAAATAATCGTCGCCGAGTTTCTTGATCTCGAAGAGACCGGCCCCTGTGCCGACGTCCTCATCCTTCAGCTCCTCGGTACGGTTGACAACGGTGGCACCACAGGCGCGGGCAACTCTGTTAATGTCGCTCTTTCGTAGTCTGCGTATCGCGGATATGCCGGCTTTCACGAGGTAGTGCTGAGCAAGATCCGATATGCCCTTCTCCGTAATCACGACGTCCGGCTTCACAGAAATAACATCCTCGCAAATCTTCTTCACATGCTCTTCCTCCAGTTCCAAAATCTTCGTGAAATCTGTGTCCTTCGTTATCTCTATATTCGTCTGAGATTCGCCTTTTTTATACTCCAACGGACAATCCAGCAGCACTATTCTCGGATCTTTGATGTAACGTCGCATTTTCGGATGCGTCACGTCCTTGTTGATCATCACGCCCTTCAGGACAGTGCTATCTTCTATTGTACCGCCGGGTATCTTCTCTACCTTGGCGTAGCGTTTGATATCGATCTCCCTTCTGCCGTTCTCCTCGAACATTACTGTGTGAACAGCGTCCAGAGCGATTTGGCAGGCCAATTCAGACCAGCGTCTGATGAACTTAGTGCCTGTACAGGAGTTTATCACTTGGATCAGTTTGTCTTTGTCGTTGCAATCTAAATCGATGCTGACTTTCTCGTTCAGGATCGTGACCATGTCTTCCAAGGCCTGACGGTACGCTCTTATAATGACAGTGGGATGCATATTCTGTTCCAGGAACGGTTCGGCGGTAGCTAGGATCTCGCCCGATAGGACGATGACTGAGGTGGTGCCGTCCCCTACTTCTTCATCCTGAGTTCTGGCAATTTCTATCATGGATTTTCCAGCAGGATGCTGCACAGTAATCTCGCGCAAAATCGCGTTTCCGTCGTTCGTCATTACGATGCCACCCATCGGGTCCATCAGCATCTTCAACATGGCTTGTGGACCCAGACATGTTCTAATGACGTCGGCGATTGCCTTTCAAAATAATAATAACATAATAAAATAATAATAAAACAAATTGATTGATAAGTAAAATGAATGCATTTTTTTCAAAATTTAAGTGGAGCGCGTTAAAGTAAATATTTACTAAATAATTTTTACTGCATTTTCTGTCATTATATTTAAAGTTTATAATATATAATATACATAGAAAAATATTAATGAGAAGTAATTATTCAATTTATTTATTTTCTTCTTTCAAGTAACGATTATCTTTGAACAAAGAATATTTTCTTAACAATAGTCTTAAAATATACTCGTCACAAATTTTAGAAAAACTCATTTTCATGTACTAAAAAAAAAAAGAGAAAAGAATTGTATTATAAAGTTTTCTTGAAAATACAATAAGCAAATCAAATATTTACTTTCACTTAATATTTTTGATTGGAGTATTAAGCTGTTAGGGTTAAAAGTTTGTACATTTCAAATGACTTCCAATGTGCTTGTGATGAACTTATGATAGATTTGAAACAAACAATATTTACTTAAATTATTTGCAGTAATTTTGTGTAGTTTTTTATGTTTTATTTTACATAAATATTAGTTGTTTCAAATAAATGAGTGCATTTTAAGACTATTAGCAAGAAAATTTGTTCTAAAGACTGATCATTCCTTGAGAGAAATAAATTAGAGTAATCGCTTTTCTTAGCACCGAAATGCTACATTTCTGTGTGTAAGAGAAAAATCCTGGCCTCCGCGCGCGTGGAAAGTCGCACGTGGGTGTGCACTTCGCGGAGGTCGCGAGGAATGCCTTATAAGGAGATAACACTGCTATCGCGCAGATCGGACGCTCACCTTGCCCGCTTGGATATTCTCTCTCTGTACTTTCCTGCCGGTGTCGCGCTTCGTGTTCTGGCCTGCGATAATCAGAAGATTCGTCATGGTTAGAAAGACAACGGCTCGTACACGCGAGCTCCAAAAACGAATGACAAATGAAGGTAGATCGACTTGAACTTACTGAGAACAACAATCGGTCCCGCACCCGGTCCAAACATTGTGCTTCTATTTTGTTGTTATTCGTTTTTTTTCCTCTGTTATCACACCGATCGGCGTGTACACTTTCCTCCGGAAAAGGGCGAGGAAAACCAATCGTTAATGGAACGCTAACCAAAATCAGCTTCAAGCGAGAAACGTGAGAAGGCGCAAAGTCCCAGGAGCACGAACAACGTGTGTTTGATAGAGTCACGACTTCGCGATGCTGCATCGATAAAATAGAAAACTGCTCAAACAACACAAAATTTATTAAATATTTAATATATAAATGATGTTCAAAATTAAAATTTAATTTAAGTTGATTTAATTCTAATGCAACTTTTTAATTCTGATTATAATCTTTTTGTTGATACTTACACTTTCTCGGCATAAAAATATGTACGAGATATTTATGCATTTTATATTTAAATTTTAATCTTTCTTATAAATATTTTGTGTTTTTTTAGATAGCTCTAATTTTGATAAAGTAACGCTCTACAATACCAACAAGATGCTCCATAGTGTTTCGCACAATCTTGGAGCAAAATTGACGAATAGATAAAATTAGATCGTACGGGACGATCTCGTTGGATCTCGTTCTCGATCATTCTCGATGAACGTAGATAAATGGCATGTGTGCGCAATGTTCGCGCATTAATTAATTATGTATATATTTATAAAATTTATGCCTAACCAAGATGAATCGCAACGGTATCGAACAGTATGGAGTATGTGGAGTGGCATGGAGTAATGTAGTCGTGATGCATAATCTTGGAGATGGATACGTGACAAGTTTTTAATTATTTTTCACATCGACACGATGGAGAACACGAGCGACAAGTTTTTTTATGTCTACAGCTCCTCGCTAGATACGAGGATACAAGTTAAGATGTAAGTTCGATTGTACGTCGGCTGTTTATTGTACAGTATTTCGCGTAACCGATCTGAGGTTAACACGCGATAAAAGTGCCTTGACGTTTCGTCACACTCCATCCATATGATGCAAACACGTCCATTAATTATACTGGCGCGAAATCGGATCAGAATAATTAACGTGTGTGCGTGTGTGTATGCGTGACACGTTGAAATATTCGGTCTTTATCTTTAGCGCCAATTGCCGACGTAATTGGCAATCTCTTTAGAGACGTGACGTTGTCACTCAAGACGCGTATTACCGCCTCATTATTTTACAGAGGTACGTTAGAGGGCAAGAGACACAGACCCGAGTACGACGAGCTGCTTTTGGACCCGCTACTCAAGTACTCAGGCTTGTATGAGAGCAGTGGGATTCGCGGAGATCTAGCTGCGTCTCTGCAGGTGTGGGCTGGTGGTAGACCCTTGGCCCTGCCTGTGCATACAGCTTACAAGCACTTCACCACCCGTTGGAAGTACGTTACATTTTGTACTTACAATCCTAGTGAACATTTTTCTCAGAATTTTTATACAAACACCTTTTAGATGTACTGAGAAAGTCTATATCTTTTCTTAGAATATATGTGAATTCTGAAATATTCTAAGATTTCTTATCCTATAATTTCTGAAAAATACTTTAAACTTTTTCAGGTTTTATAAGATTTCACTAGAAATTATAGAATGAGAAATCTTAGGATATTTCACACATTGAATTCAAATATATAAAGAATTATAGAAAAGATGTAGACTTTCTTAACATTTCTGAAAAGATACAGAAAGTTTGAAAAATTCTGAGAAAAATTTTTATCAGGGAATGCCATTTGTTTATTAAGATTCTTTTATTATCGAGCTGACATTTTTAGCTGGAACCAGTGGGTTTATCTACCACTTTCCTACACGGATTTGCCACGCGACGCCCAGCTTTGCATAACTCTGTATGACTGTGCTGGGCCTGGTAGACAGATTCCAGTCGGTGGTACGACTATATCGTTATTTGGCAAGCATGGAGTGTATCGACAAGGCATGCTGGATCTTAGAGTATGGCCTGGGATAGAAGCCGACGGCGGTGTTCCAACTAGCACTCCGGGAAAAGCCAGAGATCACGGGAAAGAACAAATGCAAAGGCTTGCAAAGCTTGTCAAGAAACACAGAAACGGACAAATAAACAAGATTGATTGGCTGGATAGATTAACTTTCAGGGAGATCGAATTAATCAATGAGAGAGAGAAAAGGGCGTCGGAATATTTATACTTGATGATAGAATTTCCAGAAGTAACAATGGATGGTGTACCGGTATGTATGTGCGATAAAACTTTATACATATGCGTATGTGTAAAGTTTTTATAAAATTGGTCAAGTTAATATTTTTTTTAACTAAATTAAGTTAAAATTTATGACTCATAAAATTAATTTAGTTACGTTAAAAATTGTATACCCACAGAAAACTTAGTTAAAAGTTTCGTCAAAATTAAATTAAGTTAAATTAAAAGTTAGTTTTGCAAATCATTATATTTGTGTTAAATTAGAATGTTGTATTTTTTTAAATTAGCTTACTCTAAGTAACTAAACAATTACAATGTAGATTATCAAATAAATTTTATTTACAAATTAAATTTATATTATGAAGAATTTTTTTTTATATAAGAATGTTTTTTCTTTTATAATTTTTTTTTACGTAAATTTTTAACTTAGGAAACATGATAATAAGTTAAAACTTATACTTTAACTAGTTACTTCCCAATCCTGAAATTAATGTATCTGTTTTATTTTATTACAGTATTCAATTGTATATTATGAAAAAGATGGTGACGAAGTTTTTCAACATAGATTACAGCCTGACGTTGTGACACTGCCTGACTACGAAATTTTACAAGTAAGACTTTACAAAAGAAAATGGCGATACATATTTCGAGAACTATATAATCCGAGAATAGAAAGATGTAATTTTTCTTTCAGGAGAACCTTGTGGAAGCAAAACACCATAAATTGGCACGCAGTTTGCGTAGCGGCGGTAATACTCGCGAATTGAAACCCACGTCGACTGTACGGGATGCTTTGAATACGATATTGGGATATCCCCCGACAACCGCGCTTTCTACAGAGGAACAGGATTTAATTTGGAAATATAGATTTTACTTGTCTAGTCAGAAGAAAGCGTTAACCAAGTTTGTAAAGTGCGTTAATTGGAAAGTCACTGGTGAGGAACGCCAAGCCTTGGAGATGCTAGCCTTATGGGCCCCACCGGATTCCGAGGATGCTTTAGAGCTACTAGGACCTGCGTTCACTCATCCGGCTATTAGAAGATACGCGATTAGCAGGCTTAATCAAGCCCCCGATGATGATTTAATGTTGTACTTGTTGCAATTGGTGCAAGCGTTGAAATATGAAGACTTTGAGAGCATTAAGGCTGTTTATCAGGTGATGTTGAAGGAGAAGGAGGAAAGAGTGGAGTCGAAGAATTGGAGCACTGAAAAGCTGGAAAGAAGCGAAAAATTGGACAAAACAGAGAAACTCGAGAAATCCGATAAATTGGATAAGGATATAAGAAGTAGCGATTCTACATCTACCCCGGTTACTACTGTGAGTCGATATCTCTGTAGAACGTACGTTATACTATTCTATATCTAACTCTCTGGATTTATATTTATTTACAGTCTAGTGAATCGGAGAGTCAATTATCGACGAGCCAAGAACCACTCATGGATCTAGCATCGTTTTTAATTACTCGCGCTTGTCAAAATTCGATGCTGGCTAATTACTTCTATTGGTATCTCTCTATCGAGTGTGAGGATCAGATTGATCCCGCGATAAGCGCTAAACAAGATACGCGAGTTAGAGAAATGTACGTTACCGTAATGAAAATGTTTTCCATGATGTTAGCGCAGGGAAATACCATCTGGCAAAAAAGAAGAGCGTTCCTCTTGCGGCAGAAGGTGTTTATTGATCAATTGGTGTTTTTGGTAAAAGCGGTCGCGCGAGAAAGCGGAAATCGAAAGAAAAAAACTGATAGATTGAGAGCGTTACTGACGGATCCAGATCCGGCGTTCAAGATTAACTTCTCGAATTTTGAGCCGATACCTTTCCCTTTAGATCCTGAAATTTGTATCAAGGGAATCATCCCGGAAAAGTAATATTCAAATTATTTGATGTACCATAAACGTTCTCATATAACATTTATAATATTTCTTTTATTAATTATATAGGGCAAGTCTTTTCAAGTCTGCGCTCATGCCATCGAAACTCACATTCTTGACGACAGATAATACCGAATACATTGCCATCTTTAAACACGGAGATGATTTACGACAAGATCAATTAATTTTACAAACAATAGCGCTTATGGATAAATTGTTAAGAAGAGAGAATTTGGATTTGAAATTGACTCCGTATAGGTAAAACTTATTATATAAAGAGTAACGAATAATATTTCGTAAGACTGTTGTCTAACTCAACTGGATCATTATTCAGAGTACTCGCAACAAGCACTAAACATGGGTTTGTGCAATTTATCGAGTCTACAACGGTTGCGGAGGTTCTGGCTAATGAAGGATCAATATTGAATTTCTTTCGAAAGCATCATCCTTCCGAAACTGGACCCTACGGAGTAGTACCTGAAGTCATGGACACCTACGTTCGCAGTTGCGGTAAGCATGAATATAACTATGAAAAGTCAATAAGTGATATATCATTTAAATGTCGTTCCAAATTATGCAGCTGGTTATTGCATAATTACGTACGTATTGGGAGTCGGCGATCGTCACTTGGATAATCTGCTTCTCACAGCATCAGGTATGTGTTCTTTCTAACGTTCGCGGGATTCAGAGAAATTGTTTGACGTAACGAAATTAATTTTATAAACCGTAACTTTTAATATAATTATAACTAAATTTTATTAATTTTAACTAGGTGACTTAATTTTTAAAAATATATTAACCTGCAAAAAAGAAATACCAAATTTGTAACATATATTTTATAATTCATAGGCAAACTGTTTCACATTGATTTTGGATATATCTTGGGCAGAGATCCAAAACCTTTGCCTCCTCCGATGAAGCTCAGCAAGGAGATGGTCGAAGCTATGGGCGGTGTCGGTTCCGAACATTATCATGAATTCCGGAAGCAGTGCTACACGGCATTCTTACATTTGCGTAGACACGCCAATTTAATATTGAATCTATTTTCGCTGATGGTAGATGCCAGTGTACCCGATATCGCCCTGGAACCGGATAAAGCCGTGAAAAAGGTCCAAGATAAATTGCGGCTGGACTTGAGCGACGAAGAGGCCGTGCATTATGTGCACAATCTTCTAGATTTATCAGTCACTGCAGTGATGGCTGTGCTAGTAGAACAACTCCACAAATTCGCACAGTATTGGAGAAAGTAATAAGGCAAAACCGATGTGTGTACAGCGAAATTATACAAATTGTGTTCCTTTCTAAAGTAGATTATCGTTATTATACTGTATATAAAACGACCACAGCGTGTTTGTAACATATTAATATAATTTATTGTATTTTGGGAGTATTTTAGGTAATAAATCTTTGATAAGAATTATTATTTTCTTGCTTTATATATTTTTCCAGCGAGTTCGATAACGACTTGATATCTTTGCGAATGCTCTAAACTTCGCCGCCTATACTTATGTTCAATTACATGTATACAATAAAAAGAAATTAGGAAATTTATAGACGAATATGTACAAAAACGAAAAGGTATGATATTGCACGACTTATTTTTTCACAATTTTAACAAGCGTACCTAATTATGAAAATACGCTATTTTTTGTATTATGAAGTGTAGTTTACCATAGGATATCAGTGGCAGAAAAGCAACAAAATATATTCATTGTACATGTAATCAGTTATGTAAATACTCGTATATTTATTTTATTCTTAATTACAAGTGTATATGGTGCACACAATAGAAATAAATGTAAATAGATAATATTGTTAGTGTTGAAAATATCAGATTGTTATCGACATGTGAAACGCAGAGGAGAGCTACTTGATTCGTATCACTTTATGCTATTTATGAATTTAATGAAGTCAACAAATACATACATACTGCATCTTGTACATCAGAAAGGTAGCATTTCCTTTTTTTGTTTAGAAAAAATGTAGCTATATTTCTCCATCTTGCAATATTATATGTGTCTGTAAATATATACGAATTTTTAAGATAACTTTTCTGATACATACGTACACTTATATACATATATATCAAAAGAATTCAGAGTTAATTACAGAACATTAACAATTCAGTCCGTTCTTGAAAATTTTTCAGGTTTTCTTTTTCTTATAAGCTACGATATTATTATCGAGCCATATTTGACATGAGAATACAATTTTTTATCTTCCAATATCAACATAATATGTACACGCGTGACCATAATTAAAAACGCCACGAGAAATAAAAACATTGATTTATTTTTTGATATAACGTGGGACTATAATAAAGAATATAATATAATTTTTTTCTTATGACATTTTGGTAAATCTGCCTTGCTTGAGGTTCGCACAGTAAGAAGAGCTTCTCAAGAACTTAAGAAACTTCTAGATTTCTTCGCGTTTACAAACGTTTTCCAGATACGTCTCAAACATGACAGATTTTGTAACAATCAAAATCTTTGCTCACTCTCTTCACTTCTAACGCCTCATTAGCACACAAGGTACACTTTTTTATATAAGTGAAATAATAAGCACATTTTTATTTTATATATTCAGTGTCCCATTTTAATCAATCCAGTTTTCTCCGAAATTATTGATGATACAAAATAATGTATCACTTTCATCTCAAACATTCTTTTGTATCATCAATAATTTCGAAAAAAATTAACTGGATTGATTAAAATAAGATCCTGTGTATCTGTACTATATATGCACATATGTATACGTATATACATATGTATATAATATGTATATGTATATACATATACATTTATATAAATGTAGTTTGTATTGGCTCTATAAACTAAAACATATCCTAATAGAGAATGACCCTCGTTTCGCTCAGAGCCTTGCACATTCTGTATCGCGATTCACAAATCGCTATTGAAAAATTACACTGTTCACATTGAGCAAAGCGAGGCACGGCTCAATTTATTCGGGAAAGTTAAGTCTTTAAACGATAGACCGAGAGTTGCGTCTCTCTATTTTTCACGTTTTTATCGAAATGTAGGACATACGTCGTTTATGGATATATAATTAGAAATATTGTGCTCTTTGCTTCTTAGGGCTGTAGCAAATCGAACGGTTGTCGCAGGCGTAAGCAAGTAAATGAAATTAGCGAGAACATTATCAGTCTCGGTTAATATTAAAGACAAATATCGGGACCTCCGTTAGGTTTGCTACGGCTCTGTTTTCTCTTAAAGAATCACACATGAGCTCTTATCGCTTAAAACTGTTACAAATAAACAACTGCTTACGTTACGACTTGACATTATGGAGCAACAGTGAAATCCTGGGACGTTGATTGTAGATTTTCTTTGCGACCTCTCTGTATGAAATGGCTTTGATCAGCAATTATCATGCCTCTTATCTCGACATGATAAAAGAAATCTTTATCGTGTGGGTCCCCACAGTGATTCTCACCATTGCTCCATCGTAGATACACAGAAATATTGACGGAAATCGAAAATCGTTCATCCGACATGAATCTTTATGAAACTTCAAAGAAAGAACAGTAATGTATCCTTTATGTATAAATAGTCTGCTTTTCTTCATTTACTCTAGCGATTGTATGGACATTTTTTTCTTCTTTATCATATCAAACGTCGATGATAATAAAATCAAAACAATATTATTTCAATGCGATGATGAAACTGTGTAATGCGAATTCTAAGATTACATTCGCGACTTTATCTTCTGTTTTCTTTTGTTGCGTAAAAATACGCATGTTCGTACGCGAATGCATTCGCTTGTCTAAGAGCCTAGCAATAAAATCTAACGCCAAATTTCATCTTAATCTAAATCTAAGCGCTTATTTAATATTATATTTAACTTAACGTGTTATATTTACATTTAAAAATAGATTCAAAAGTTTGTATACGGGCGGGTCGCCCGATAGTCTATTCCAAGTGGGAACTAGGGTCGTTACCACTGCCCCCCACGGTATATTACCTGTCCATAGGCCGAGTGGCTGGTACCGAGCTCTCTACAAGATCATGCCTCTCGATCGGTGAGTTTTCTAAAGTGTAGTCCACCGGATATCCCTCGGGATACGTCGGCGTGGCTTCACCCTGCTGCCTCAGTCTCAGTTCGCTCGATCTCTCCTGATAGAAACTCTGCGACGCCTCGATGGTCGGCGATGAAGACGACTGCTCTGTCTTGCCGTCCAGATCTTCCGTGGAATAGTAGCTCTGACTCGCCTCGCTCTCAGGTCTGCTGGGGTCGTAATAGCTGGGCGAGATGCCGTGACTGCTGTAGTTGGGCGTCTCTTCGGTCGGGGCGAAATAGCTTTGACTCACCTCTTGAGGATTGCCCTCGTAGTAGCCGCCGGCCGTGACGTGCTCTTCATGCGGATCCTCCTCCCCCTCTAGTCGAGAGTTAGCGTCCTGATCTACGGACTCGTAGTAACTCGCTGTTACTTCCTGATGATGAGGGTAGTAGCTGGATGGTTCGTTCCGACGATGATCGCCGCTCTCTGTAACAAAGTTTTGCGAGCAGGTCTCCTCCAGGCCGGGCATCGAGATTGGCACCTCGTACGATGTCGATACGTTCTGTTCGACTATCACTTGGTCCTCGTAGCTGGAAGTAGGCACAGAATCCACGTGATGGGTCGACGTAATGTCAGGATTGAGATTGTACGATGAAGAGGTCGGGATCTCCGGGACGCCGTTGTCATGGATGCTAGCATGCTCCGCACTGACCGACGTGTCCGGTATCACGCTGGACGAGGCGATGTTGAGCTCTTCGCATGGCGGGATCTCGTACGAAGACGTGCTTATCGCACTCTCCTGATCCTGATCGCGCTCTTGGTTCTCGGGTGTCTCCGGCACGTAGGACGAGCTCGCCGTTTCGTCCTCATTCAATCCAGAATTATTTGTCGACACGGATGACGTGCCTATGCCATCGGCACCGACATCGTTCGACTGCGATGGTATGTTACCTTCCTGACTAATTTCTGCATCGGTTTCCAGATTCTCCGTCATGCTCTCACCCTTGTCGACCTCGTAGCTTTGTGTGGGGAAGCTCTGATCATCAATCGCCTCATCGGCACTGGTTCGCTCCTGACTTTGTACAATCTCATTGAAGGATTGCGTCGGTGCGTTCACATTGGATTCCGCCGAAGCTTCGTATGACTGGGATGCCTCGTTGATCTTTGTATGCTCAAAAGACTGAGACGGTGGTTCCGCCACGACAGTTTCCTCGTCCGTCTCCATTGGCTCGTACGCTGTCGACTGCGTAGCTTCGCCTGACGAGCTCTCTAACTTGGAGGCGGATTGACTAGGTAGATCTGTGGAGTCGCTGCTGACGGACACGTTGAATCGCTCGTACTGAGACTGCGAAGGCGTTTCTTGACTAGCTTCCGCGATCGCCTCGTCCTCATCATCTGCGAAACGCAGCTCCATGCTATGGCGCAGACGACGTCTGTCCGACTCCTCCTGCGACGATGGCTCGTCCCTTTGACAATCCTCCGCACTTCGCTTGCCAACTGCGCTTCTGGCAAACAGATCCGGTTTGACCGCTTCGTCCAACTCCATAGCTGCATCCTTCGAGGAATTCAATGACTCCGTTGATAGAACTGTACGTTCCTCTCGGTTCAATGTGCCCGCTACCTGCTGGTCTGCTAACTTAGCTTTATCGCTAGATTCTTCCGAAACCGTTAGCTGTTTCAACTTTTCCGTCGCGTTTGCTTCGTGCGATTCGCTCGCAGTTTTACGTTCGGATTTTATCGGCGAATTAGATTCGGACGTGATCACGTTGGTTTCGTCTATTGTCGATAAACCGGTCATCGAAGTCGCGCTCTCTTTGTTTTCATTTTCCGTTTCCTGCACAACTTCCATTGTGCTCGAGGCTGTATCTTCGTTAGCTGATTGCTGCAAAATCAGTTGTTCGGATGTGTTAGGAATTTCCTGAGAAGAGTAAACTTCTTGCATCGTCACAGGCTGCTCCTTGTCCAAGTTCTTGTTGGTCGACACAATCGATTTTTGCGGAGAGACCGGAATCTGATGCGAGGAAATAATCATTTCCGATGTTACCGTAATATCCTGCGATTGCGCCTTCTCTGCTTTGGAGACAAGCATCTCCGACACTGGCACGTCTACGAACGTCTGCTCAGTGACGATCGTTGTCGCTAATTGCGAATTGTCCACGTACGTGTCGTCGATGATTGGCATCGACGGAGTAGTTTGTACCGGCGGGTTCTCCAGAACTATGCTGTTCGGCAAAGTGACCGTGTACGAGGTTGACGGTGCGATCGTGATCTCGGCGTTCTGCGTTTCTGCGACTGCGATATTGTCCTCCAGATTCGGAATCACCACGTATTGAGTACTCGCAGGAATTTCTGAGTGATCTATTTCTCCGCTCGCTACTGTCACTGGATTTTCTATGATCTCGCCGATATCTGGCATCGAGTTGCCAGGAATCCGAATCTGCGTCTCTCCTGTGGCGGATATATAGGAGATGCTGGGATTTGTAATGGTGATCGGTAGTTCGAGGGAGGATGGAATAGTGGAGACTGATGTAGGAGTCGAATCCGTCGACTGAATCGGCAGATTGCTCGGTACTTCGAGCGGCGTCATGATCGGTTGATTCAGAGTCAATGAAGTCTCCAGCACCGAGGGCGAAGATATCGGTTCTGTAGGTGGTATAATGGTCGACTGTAATATGGTTTGATTAATGAGACTCGTCTGTGTCAGACCGGTCTGGGTCATGACGCTGCCCGCCTGATTCTCCGGCAAACTGATTTCCTGCTGAAAGTCCGTGTTGGCGAGAGCGGCTGCGAGAATGTCCTGATTGGACGTTTGTATCACCTCTGATGCGGGAAAACTCTCACTCACGATCGCTGTTTGACTAGCCTCTGTCACATTGGTTTGAATATTCGGCAAAACGCTGTTGTCAAATTGAAGAACGATGTTGTCTAGGGTTCCAGCCTCTCCCAGAGAACTGGGATCTATATACAAGGTTCTCGTGCCGTCTGGATTTTGCGTGGTTCCTTCCAACGACATGAGAGTATTATTATCGAGTGGCTGTATCTGTCCTTGTTCATCTATCGTCACTAATACATAGGTTTGCGTGCCGTCGCTGCTTTCTGTTGGCAGAGCCATGATCTGAGGCTGCGCGGCCACCTTCGGCTCTTCTACTTTTTCCGCGTCACATTT
Organism: Solenopsis fugax; assembly: GCA_003595255.1. Classification (NCBI taxonomy): domain Eukaryota; kingdom Metazoa; phylum Arthropoda; class Insecta; order Hymenoptera; family Formicidae; genus Solenopsis; species Solenopsis fugax. Next base: position 7,267 of record QKQZ01008219.1, on the reverse strand, counting down.
TTCAGTTTGGATTTTCTCAGTTTTATTTTGCTCTTTCTGCGGGGCCATCTGAAGATCCATTTTTGCCTTCTTCTCCACACCGGTCGGTTCTAGCGAAGATAAATTAGTACTGACCGTGGCGACATTTATGTTCGATGTGGTGGCGGTATTCATTGAATTCATGACGACGTTGAGATTTCTTTGTGCCTTTGAGACCTGAGATTTTACAGAAGATTTGGAACTTGCCTGTTTTTGAGCGACCGTCTTGGTGGTAATTGGTGTAGTGGCGGTCGTAGTGATGACAGCGGTGGTAGCGATGGTCGTGACGATCGTCTGTTTTGCTTGAGGACTCTGTACCACCGACACAATTGGCTCTTGCACTTTCTGTACGACGATCTTTTGCTGAGCTTTCGTCTGGCGGCCGCCAGTTCGAGGAACAATGACTTTTTGCGGCGAAATGGTGGCTTTGCCTTTCGGCTGCACTTGTTGTACCATTGTCACCGTTTGTTGTGTACCGCTCGGTGAAGCAACGCCTTGAATGGAGGTACCTGGTTGCACCACCGTTTGCTTAATGATCTTTTTGCCATGTGACGTTGTGCTTTTTTGAGATACCACACCAGGACTAGCGGCATTTTGCAGAATCAACGAGCTACCCGATGATGATTTCGCGGACCCCCTTGCTTGCGAGCCAGCTGTCGATATCGGTACCTTCGGAGACTTTTGTAATATCGGCAGTTGTACCTTTTGCTGGAGCTGATATTGTACTTTGCCGCCTTTAACCGGACTTTTGGCAGCGATGGCTTTAACCTGCTGTCCGGTTATCGGCGTCAGGATAGTACCTTTGTTACTTACGACAGCTTGCGTGCTCAATATCGTCTTGCCGGTGATAGTTTGAGACACTGGTGTCAAGATCGCTTTCGTGCCACTTAGATTTTGAGCTTGGGAAGTCAAAAGAGTCGCGCCCTTCGTAACTAGAGTCTTCGAGCCGATGATGGTCTTCCCACTCAAAGCTGAAGCGCTGATCGGGGTATAGATACCATCTTTGGTGAGAATTCCCTGAGACAATGTACCCAATAATGCTGTTTTACCGATAGTACCTGAAATTGGAGTAAGCACACCCTTGGACGTGATTATGCCCTGTGTATTGATGATTTTGTGACCACTAGTAGCCAATTTGGATGTGGTAGATGTACCAGCGGCAGCGACGGTATCAGCCTTTGGTGTGAGGATAGTCTTAGTAGCAATTATACCTTGTGGACTGATCGGACACAGCAGCTGAGCCTTGCTCGTGACAATTCTCTGTACTTTGCCGCTCAAAGTCTTAGAAATGTTCAGCGGCATTACCTTGGTTTGGCATGATTGTCCTGACGTCAATATAACAACTTTGCCACCTTGTTGAATCACTTGTGCATTGCCTGCCGCCTTGCCGCTAGTTGGAATAGCTATTTTTTGTGGAGTACCGGACTTGCCCTGAACACTGTAACGTAGTTGCTGGCCACCCGCGGTCTGCACGACGACATATTTTCCTGGAGTGGTACCTTTCTGCGTCAAAAGAGTTGGCGTTTTACCGGCCGGTTGAGCGCTTTGAAATTTCAAGCCTTTTACCCCACCGGTGAGTGGTGGTACCAACGGTTTAACGCTCGTGACGGTTGGTTTCGCTTTACTCTTGGTCTTCAATATCGTTGGCACGCCGCTCTTTTTCTTCGTCGGCGACATTTCCGTTGCGGTGGTCTCGTTCGCGATCTTGAATTGAGTTTGCTGAGTAGGTGACACTATCTGTGTGGTTGGAGTAAAGGAGAGCGTGGCTGGAATCGAGCTGGAAGCTGGTATAATGGAAGATATAACAACAGGCATCTGTTCGATGCTCTCTGGCGTCAGCACGTCCTCACTGAGGACAAATGGCATCGAGTTAATGTCCAGTTCCGTCATGTCCGCGAGACTTTGAGCACTCTGTTGTATGTATTTCTCTGTTACTGGTGTGGTAATAATAGTCTGCGACGTGGCTTGTTCTTTGTTCTGTGCTTCCAAAAGTGCATCAGTCTCCTCTGTTTTTAATACCTGAAGTTTTTTAGTCAAAGTCATGTGTGGGCTGGACTTTGCACTAGTTTTCACCTTACTGTTCGATGACAGAGTTTCTATTTTAATTATCTTTGCTTTCGGACCGCTCTTTTGATCATTCTTTTTCGCAGCATCTGTTTCCAACTTGTGCTTCACACCTTTCTGCGGTGGTTTATCGAGTAACTTTGTCTTGAGAATTTGCACCGGTTCAGTCAACGTTACATTCTCTATTATTCGTGGCATCTCGCGCTTTTTCACCGGTACGCTGATATCAGACGATAAAGATGATGTGACTATGGACACTTTCGAGATTTCATCCAATTTTTTGACACTGGAGATACTCTTAGCGTTATTTTCGGAAACAGAAGGCGTTTCTGACTGAAGTAATGGTTTAGATGTGATATATTCACTGGATGATGACCCAAGCTCACTATCAGTTTTAAGGATATTATCTCCAATCTTAGTATCTTTGATCTCGATTTTTTCTTCGACAACAACTTCAATATTTCCAATATCATCTATAATTGGTACGTTTTCAACTGTTTGAATATTTTCGGGGATCTCCAAATTTTTGTTCGAATCATCGATTTTTTGACTTTGCGCAGATATAACGGTGATATTCGATTCGATCTCTTCAGCTTTTCTTTTCTTCTCCTTTTTCCCCTTGTTGGGTGGCATCTCAACATTTTCAATTATAATCTTTTTCTTATCCATTTGTAACGTCTTCAGGAAAGCCTCCTGAAATGTATTGGCTGGTTTTTCTTCCGGGAATAAATCTTTGTCTTTTCTTCCTTTACCTGTTTCTGGAGTAAATTTACCCTTGTATCTCGTTTGCATTGAAGATTTCTTGGGTGATTGTTGCTCAATTAACAATTTCGTTGGACTTTTGGGTGTATTTTTCGTGTCGTTTGTTCTGGGTGACTTTTCTGTCGACTTCAAATTAGGCTGGTTAACATCTTGCGTTTTCTGCACTACTTCCTCCATCGATTGCATCTTTTTTTGTTCTTTTATATCTGATTTATCTATTTTTTTTTGACGTTCGGAACTGCGCTGTTTGTTTTCAGTATTCAAAAAATTGTCTTCGTCCATTACCTTGCTTACAGTCGCCTTTATCTCATCTTTTTTATTTACCCTTTTTTCATCATTCCGAGATTCAGGTTGAGGTTCAAGTTTAAGTCCAATTGTAGGTTCAGATTCAATTTTACATTCAGGCTGAGGCTGAGGCTGAGGCTTAGGCTCAGACTGAGATTCAGATTCAGGCTCAGTTTCCGCTCTTTTATTAGCTTGAACATCTGCGTCAAAAAAATCTATTTGAGATAATTCAAATTTTTTTATTTGAGACTTTTTTGGCGGCAACATATCCACGTTGGTTTTTAGAGTATCTTGTACTTCAACCTTATCGATAGTACCTTCAGTGTGCTCCACGATCGTTGGGGTTTCATTATCTTTAAGTCCTTTAGTATCTTTATTTTGCTTCAATAAATCTTTTTTCTCCATTTCAGATTCCTTCATAGTTTGATCTACATTAAATTCTGTCTCCTTCGTTTTATTTGTAGCTTCTGACTTCTGAAATGCCGTCATTTCTACATCTTTCGAAGATACGTCTATGTCGACTGTTACAGTAGCTTCGTTTAAAGATTTTACTTGTTTTTCGAGTACATCGCATTTCACCTCAGATTTTTCTTCTTCTGAAAAAGTCTCTTTTTTATTCTCAGGTGTTTTGGTTTTTACATCTATCGACAAGATGTTAACATTATTTTCAGCAACGGTTGGTATTTGATCGGATACTTCTATTTCTTGTTTATCCATTTGAGCGACGAGTTCGTTGCTCCTCTTGTTAGCTCCCTTAGGGCGCCTGCCTCTTCTGGATTTGCTTGTGACTTTTTCAGAAATTTTAGTCTCACTTTCTGACTGACTCTCGTCCGTCCTAAACGCCTTATAATCATCAGGATCTTGAACGTAAATATCTTCCAAGTATTTCTTATTTGGTTTACGTCTTCTGCCGCTATATGAACGATCTGTATCGGAATCTGAAGTTTTTCGTTCGATCTCGATCCTTTCACTTAAGCGCATTCTCTTATTGCCTCTACTAACTTTCGTTTTTGGACTTTTGTTTGCACTAGTACTCTTGTTAGGTGAACTCGCATTTTTACGTGGTCGCCCTCTTCCTCTTTTAACAACGCCTGTAAGACTCTCAATATTTCGGTCTAAGTTATCAATATCTGAATTTTCACTTTGTTCAGGCACAGTCTCTGCAGACTCGGACACGGTCTCATCTTCTGTTTCCGTAGTAAATCGTTCCGACAAAGTGTCGTCTGCTTCTTTCATCAAAGCGTTGTCATTAGATTCCGCGATTGCGTCCTCTGAATCAGTTTTCTCCAATTGTGATAATTTTTCGTTAGATTTGATATCTATTTCGTCCTTCTTTATCGACGCTTCTTTATTTACATCAAACGTAGTCTTGGATTTCGTTTCTACATTCTTTGCAGCGTTCGAAGAATGACCTATGTCACTAATCTTAGATTTTGTTTCTATGTCCTTCGCAGCATTAGAATAGTCAATGTCGCCATCTCCTCTTTCAACTTCAAGTATTTCTACAATCTCTACCGTCTCGCAGGTATTAGATTTCTGTCGATTATCATCGGATTGCACAGTTTTCTTCTCTTCCTTTTTATCTTTATTAGAGAGTTTTATTTTTGTTTTATCTTGTACGCTCTCATCGAGCTTTTCACTTGCTTTGGCATCCTTCTCCTGTCGATTGTCTCTACCTTGTATTATCTCCATTATTTCGTCAGCTTTTAATTCCATATTTTTACCTAATTCAGATACTTTTTCGGCTTCCTTCTTAATTTCATTTTTCAGGGCTTGACTCATTTCGAATTCCTTGATAATTTCTTTCTTCAAGAATAAATTTTTCTCACCGAAAACTCGGGGAATTTTTCGTACAGGAGGTATGGAGGGCTCGCTCAAATCATCCTCATCGAAATCAAAGCACGAAAGTCGTGATTTTTTGTCATCTTTATCAGAAACATGTTTGCTCTCGCTCTCGGAACTTGAAGTATCCTTCTTTGGTGATTTGTTTAATGTTTCATTAGATTTACCGCTAATCTTGGTATCTTTCTCAAAATCAGATTTCTTGTCAAAACTAAACTGTATGTTCTTTGAAGCGTGCAAGCTATCCAATGACTCTCGTATCATGTGTATCGAGGATAACTGCTCAGTCTCCTTAAGCAGTTTCTCTGTTTCCACTATAATTTCATTCGTCTCCGCAGTTTCAGCATTCTTCTCACTATCATAGTCCTTACTATCATCGGTACTTGACCGATTCTTTGTGGGCGAATCGCTTAACCTACTATTTAGAGAATGTAGATCAACATTCGCTTCTTCATCCGACTCGTCATCCCAATCGGCCAATAGCTTTTCTCGCAATTCCGGATCGGTTTTCTTTTTCTTACTGGATTTTTCGCTCTGTTTCGAGTACTTCCGTTTAACCGAATCCAGCCTGCTATCGGTCTTCTTTTTACTTGAGGAACTTTTATCTTTCCTCACATATTTTCGTTTCGGCGTGCTCGTTTCGGAATTTCTACCACGCGACTGCGAGTAAGTTTTCACCTTCGATCGTGGCGACGACGAGTCATCGAATCGATGACTTTTTATATGACAAATGATGACGTTAACGCGCGAGGAAGTAAAATTACAGAAGTGACAGCGATACACTGGAGAACCTGTGTTGGTTGGAGTCGACGGTAAACTGTTGGGTTGCTGACGAATGCGGACCTCGTGATCGCTCTCCCCACGTACAAAGCGTGGGTGTGTGATCCTCTTCGAGATATTCGCGCCATCACTTCGCCTATGCCCTTCCTCACGATCGCGCTTTTTCTTCGGAATTTTTTTCTCACCGAACAGAGCGGAAATATCCGGTTTCTCTTCAGGACAAAATTTCTCATGGTGCAATATATCAGGATCTCCTCCCGTTAACTTCTCCGCCATCTCCACATCGCCTGGGAATTTATCCATATAACTAGTACCATCTTTACTTTTGGTTCTGTATTTATCTGTTTATACAAAAACAGAATTAATAATTTTGATCGTAATTGAGAATATTCATATTACAATTTGTATTATAATTTTTACTTACCCATCCCCTTTTTGATAAATTCATCTTTAAGAGTACAATTGTACTTGTAGATCTGATGATAATTTTTCACAAATTCACTGAAAGGGAGAAAAATAATTTAATAAATTGCTTTTTTAAAGAATTTATCTAATAGAACAAAATTTGTGTACTAAAAAAATTTATGTACCAAAATTATATAACAGAACTAAAACTTTTTATAACTTACTAAGTGTCCTCCTGAAAAAATTTTACAGCAGCTATTAATGGCTTCTTTTTAAATTCAGTTTGCACGTCTTCTGGTAAATTGTTCAGCCCGATGACTTGACCAGGCCACCAGCACGCTCCCAATTTAACCCAAACAACATCTCCATCCAGATAATTGATTTCTGTTTGCTCACACATCTTGGTAAAGTATTTGAGTCGATTCTTTTAAATCAACATTGGTAGATATCACAAGAGTTATCTAAAATCTATTCCTCTGGAGGAACGCTGACAATCGCCCAGGATCGATACGCTACACAACAAGAAAAATTTCTTAAACTGCAATCGACATAACCAAAATATTGTGCAAATAATTTTTGTTCGAAACAAAATATCTTTTGAATACCATGTACAAGGGGGGGTAATGCGAGCAAATGCAGCGTCAAAGAGACAGACAGCTCGGTGTTTCTCTTTCCAATGTTAGTTATTATTCTTCAAACGTAAGAACCATCGAATGTATCGTACGCGCGCAGCCTTCCGGCAAATTTCACGGCTTATCAATCGTTGTAAGTTTTCAAAGTGCACTATCACTGTACGTCCGTCCAAGCGTTTCGTCGCGTCCGCGGAACGTGCCGCAGCAGAAGTCTCTCAAACGTATGTCCCTCCAGAATCCCAAGCATGCTCCTTGGCGACAACCATAAATATAACCCTGGTACAGCAGCTCGTGTATCAGTGTAGTCGTTTGTTGCGATGCAAACAGAGCCACGGCGTGCTCGCGAGGAAGCCGAAATGCGCGGGCCGACTGCGTGGTCTGGCTGCTCCGATGCTGACGTTGCTGGCGGCAGCTACGTCGGGCATTTTAGCCCGTGCACGAGTCGCGTGACGAGCGGTCAGCCTGGGATACCTTCGTGC
>QKQZ01008199.1:0-20889 GCA_003595255.1 Solenopsis fugax | reverse complement strand
ATGCTGAGGTTCAAGATGGATATCATAACATTGTGGTTACGATTATTTATAATAATATTTGGATTGCTCGTGTCGTCCAGTCAATGTCACAAACCAGACAGTAAGTAGAAAAGATTGCATTTTTATTTTATAATTTAATAATTATTTTATANCTCGTGTCGTCCAGTCAATGTCACAAACCAGACAGTAAGTAGAACAGATTGCATTTTTATTTTATAATTTAATAATTATTTTATAATTTTATAATTTTATTTCATATGCGTCCTTTTTTAATATAAATACAAAATATAAACACAAAAACAAAAATGTTTAATAATTATATAACCGAATGAATTATTCTATCAACGTGCGTTGCATGTCTTATCCGTCATTAATAATTAATTTAGCTTCTTTACAAAATAACACTTAAAATTTTACGATATTTAAAAGCGTAGTGTTTCAGAATACTTTGGGCCACATAAAATCGCGGACGTCGCCAGAAATTCAGGCGAAAGCAGCTAAAACCCCTCAAATTGGACTCGATCCCGAGAATGTCCCGCTAGTGCACAGGTGTGGGTCACGAGAGGGTCGTTAACGCGCAGCCTCGACTTAACTCCCGGCGATTAATCTCCCTGTGCTAATTATTTAGCCGGTTACCGGGAAAGTCCCGGACGGTCGAATAACGGCGTTCCGTTATCGGATGTAGCAGGATCGTTCGAGTGGAGTGGCGGCTGCGGGGTGCGGCAGGAGCATCGGTAGCAAGTAGGGGTTTGGGGGGGGGGTCTTGAGGTTCGGTCGCGCTCACGAGGATACGCTTGCACGAAGGGTTGGGGTCTCGCGCAAGAGTAAATTGATTAGAATTAAAGGGTTGGCTGGCAGGTGCTGCTACGGGGGCTGTTGCAGACCTAGCGAGGAAGAAGAGACCCGAGGAGCGAGTAGCGGCGAGGAAGAACCACGTCGCGAGAGGAACGGAGGGAATCCAAGTTAGAGGGAAAAGCAGCAGGACGTGGGAGGGAAAGGGGCCGAAGGTACAACGGTGACCACAGCCTCGACGCTGATTGGTCGAGTCAAGTTTGTGGCAAGATGGCTGGCTGGCTGGCTGTTGCCACCGCCGCTGCCGCAGCTACTGCTTCTGCTTCTGCTTCTGCTTCTCTATACTCACGTCGTCTCCCTTTCTAACCCTCGCGCCCACCATTACCCTCCTCTCGCCTCAACCCTTCCTTTAGCTCTACGGCCGCTCTGCCGTAGTTCCCTTCTACGCGGTCTCTAAGATGCTTTACCTATGTGCCAAATAGATGTATGTACGTGTACACGCCTGTTCGAAACAATGCCGGGCGTGCAACCACCCTCGCCCACTACCCTTTCTCCGGCCAACCACCCTCCCTCCTTCCTCCCCCGTCGCGCCCTGCTCTTCTACGAAGCTGCCACCATCCTTACCGTGCCACACCAACCCTTACTGCTACCTATACGCTCTACCACCGACCACCCACATCGTCTCTTCCTCCCCCATCCCCCATCCCCCATCACCCATAGCTCTCCATCTCAACTCTGTGAGCACGGCGTCACTGCTTCTACCATCCGCAACGCACACCACCACCCACCCATCACGTGTACCATCCTTCTCTCCCCTTACATACCTTTCTCTTTCCCTTTCTGTTTCCACTTCCGTCTTCCTCAAACGCCCGATCCAATCCACCCCCGGCGGGTAAGACCGTACGGTGCCGTAAGTACGGGAACACCGGCGCGGTCTCTCAAAGAGAATGCGATAATACGAAGAACTTCGACTAATGAGTTAATAGTTGGTGCCTCGCGTTACCGGCAGTACCGGGAAGTACTTTATTCGACGTCGCCGGGAGCAACGAGATTATAACGCGGCGGAGTGAGTGTGAGTGAAGCCGCACTCACGCTTCCACACACACATATACATACATACACTCAAATGTACGCGCGCGCACGTACATTTGAGTGTATACACACAGCCACACGCTCGCTCATATCCGGAAGAAGTATATGCGTAACGACGTTGTCGACAGCAAGCAAGCCGTTGAGAAAATTCGTCCGACATAATCAGACGACTATCTCGTTTCCGTCGCCCACCTTCTAAGTCGTTCAAGTCGCGCCGATCTCTCTCTCCTCAGCCTTGAACGACTTTTCCTCTTCTTTGCCTGCAAGGTCGCCCGCGGCGGCAGCTGATTTACTGTCGGCGCGCGCCGCTAACACCGATCGAAGCGATGTTCATAATCGCTCCCTCGTGCTAATTAACAGACTTCGGATCTTTCGGAACTCGCGGTCGAAATGAGGGTAAAAAGTAATAAATGGACAATGCCAATGCTAATGGAAAAAACTGGAATTGACATTTTGATTATTTCTCCTCACTGATTAGGATGGATCTCCTAACTATAATTTTTTAATTATGCAATTATAGTCACAAATACCATATACTTTTCTCTCTGTGGAGACTACACCCCTAAATTTTTATTAAATTATCTCAAAAATTAAAAATTTTATGAATATTTTTGTAAAAAGTCAAATTTTGCAGTTTTTTATTTGAATTTTTTCATTATGTTAAATTCTAAATTAAAAAAAAATATTGGATGATAAAGAACAGACCTCAAGGTATGTCCAGTAAAATTTTTGCGACGAAACATCAAAAAGCTAGCAAATGGCGACTGATTTTGTGCAGAGGGTCCAGTGGTGACCGTTATGTTATTATTTGGAAGTGTGACCTCAACGGGTTAACATATAAATAAAGTCGAAGAATTTTAACTTTGAAATTTTGTAAGAACGCCAAATAACACATAAACTCTATTAGTTGTATCAGCAACTGACAGGCTGTTCTAAAATTTTCGACCATAATTTTGAACATTCGAGTTGTCTGTTTTCTTAGAAAAATTTCGAGGGAACTACTGTTTGCGGATTATTTTTGTTAACATTAAATATTAAATTCGTTCTGTTACCACTCATAGTAATGCGAACACATGCGAGATTTCTTGCAGTTTGGCGAATATATCCGGCGAGAAGGAACGCGGCGTTCAGAGAGTCTTCTTTGGTTTAAACGTCGCGGAAAAATTCGCGCCTTAAGATTCTCTCGGCGTGGGTGACGACAAAAAGGAACGACGCGAGCTCGCTCGTTCTCTAGCCGCTCGCGTAGAGAAAAGTGCAACCAATAATTTTATTTTCCGCGATAAAGCACGGCGCTCGCGTGGCATCGCCAAAGCGGGGGTGGGCGCGCCAGAGGCCACCACGGGTTGGGGGGTACGGCGGATTGGGGTGCGACGGGGGCAAGCCGCGTATCTTTAGTAAGTAAACAGAGCGCCTTATGAATTTTAAGCAGCACGACGAAGAGAGTACCGGGTCTCTCTCTGCAGCTCGCTTATTTTCCTCATCTCTCTTTATCTTCTCTTCACACGCTCTTTTTCTCTCCCTTCCTTTCTCTCTCTCTCTTTTTCTCTTTCGCGGGGTGTCCTCCGTATCTCTCGGCACTCTCCGTCGCTCGTTTTCACTCGCTCTTTCTCCTTTGAGGCCACCTCTTATATGCGCGAACCGAGACGGAGAAGAAGGGCAACGTAATTTAGAAAAGTAGATGCGCCAAGATTGTGTAAGCGGCGTTCTTTTCCTTCGGCTTGGCGGTCAAAACACGAAGATGATGACATAGGCAATGAGGTCGTTACTCGGTATTATTCGAAAAACGATCTATCGTGAAACTCTGTTGCACATAAAGAATAGCTTTGTCAATAATTAGAACACAAGATAAAATATTATTTTCTTTTTAGTGATCACTTTAATCTCTTCTAAAAGTTGTACAACGGAATTTGATATAAAGTGATGTTTGATGTGTATATATATTATAAATTGTATTTTATATTTTATATCTCCCTCTGCTCCCATCGCACCTTCAATTCCCTGCAGACAATACAGCAAGTCATGATTTCTATGATCATTCAAGCCTACATCAGAATCTCTCGACCAAACAAGCGCATGAAGGAGAAAAGTGCTCTCGCACTGACAGAATTCATTTGCGAAACAACGGCGAAGCCTCGGGATTTGCGTCGTCTCACGATTGTGGGCGGTCACGCCGTTGTTTTGATATTGATCTCCGGATAGGACAGCGTCGTCGTCTAAGCATTCTAATGGCAAGGGATCGGGATTCTGCGCGCTACGGCGCGCACGTGCTTCTAATGATTTTAGTGTACCGTGGTATACCCTCTCTGGCAATATATAGGCGGGCACGTATAGCCACGTATCGTATCCGCGTTACCGGGGCGCGGTGTAATATGTCCCGGAGAAGCCCGAGGGGGTGGGCGACCTAGGGTGGGTGCCTAGGGAGAGAGGGAGGGAGGCACTCCCCGGGACGGTCTTGCGGGATTCTTAATGGCGAAGGGCCTCCGAGGTAACACTACGGCTATTAAACGCAGACCCTACCACTTCGTCTTCTCTTCCGACACACTCTCCCTCATGTACGTATCTCTCCTCACTCCCTTCTATGCAATCCCTCGATATATAGTTTCAGACTGTGCGATCCAAAATGTTGATAGGAAAGAAGAAGAAGAAGTAGAAGAATCCATGCCCAAGAAGAGTTTAGTTTCCACAACATAGTCTTACGAGAATTGATTAGTTTTGTGGTTGATCTTGTTCAATGAGAATTTTAAATTACGATGAGAAATTACGTAGAATTATTTTTACAAATCTTGGCTTATTGAGCAATATAGTTGCACGATTATTAATATAAATACAAGTTTTGTAAAGTTTTATGACTAACAATTTTTTTTGTTAATTGTCAAGAGATAACATCGATTATATCACACTGAAAAAAATGTATTGAATTGATTTGAAATATGGATGTAACAACCTAACATTTTGGTGAAACAAACGTTATCTATAATTTTTATTGAAATAATTGGATAAACTTCATGTTCTGATTGAGGTAACCAAACAAATCTGATTGTATGCATTCTGATTACATTGAAAAAACATCTATTTGCATTAATTGAAAACCTAGTAGATTTAACCAGTACGTCTGCTCGAAACGAATCAGAATTCCCTCTAGGAATCATCCTGATTCCTGAATTAATTTTTATACACTCACATTAAAAAAAAAAGATTTATTGAAAAACTAAAATATTTAATCTGATACGTTTAAATAACATTGAGTTGATTCAACAATTATATAATTCCACAAGAAAAGGTATCGTTCACTCATGTTAACCATTAAAATTTTTTAATCAATTATTAATTAAATCAACTCAATACTTAGTCGAACGTATCAGACTAAATATTGAGTTGGTTTAGTTAATGCTAGATAAAAAATTTTAATGATTAATATGAATAAATAATACCTAAATATTTTAGTTTTTTGACGAACTTTTTTTCAATGTAGAACTAAAAACTGTACTTTATTAATTGTACTGTAATTTAATAAATGTGATATTATCTGTTCATGTTCAACTTATAACTGCATTATGACCGGAAAAGTAATTCGGCGTGTAGTTGGTTGAATTTGAAAAAAAAAGGTATATAAAAATCACACAAGTAAAATTTATAAAAAGCACTAAGATCCAGCTTGACCGTAGAAGGCGTTCTTATTTCAATTTGTATGTAAAAACTGTACTGTCAAGATATTTATTATTTATATCTTATTTGCTTTCATCTTCGAACCTAATTTTAGAGACTTACGAGAGAAAATATTTTATTGAAATGTCGGCAAAAAATCTTATAATGCTTTTTATTTTATTAATTTTCGTATTATTCTCTTCTTATAAGAAACAGAATGTCGCCGTGTCCATCTGATAACGGTATCGCGTATTGATATTTATCAAAAGTGTTTGTCCAATCAGAAAGTGTTGTACTTATAATTATTAAATTTACAAAGATTGTCTGCTTGTCTGAGCCAACGCTATTATTTTTAAATGAGTTATTAAGTATTTATACTAATCAATACATATTACTTGCTCAAAATTATAATTATTATATCTAAATGTTCTAGTTTAATATCAAAATATTTGATTATAACAACCAGAAATTCCGTTTATTCTCATCAAAATTTGCTTAACGATAAGTATTGCATTGAATCAATGATTGTTTTCTTCGTGAACGTAAAATAAGATTTCAACTGATTTCTAATTAACGAAGTTTGCAATAAAGGACAAGACCTAAATGTAGCTGCACAAGTTCGCAAGAAATCATTAGAGAAAAGAATCGTAGGCAGTGAGACGAGCCTGCAAGTAAAATTACAGTCACGCGTGAAAGATCGTTCGAGAGGAACGGGATTCGGGAGTGGCGTGGCGCGGCATGGGTTGCTACGGGGGGTAAGTAAGGAAAATGTAAGCCCGGATCAACCGCGCTTATCCCCTTTGGCGTCGGCGTTTGACGCGACCGCTGAAATTTTTACTTCGTTCGATTTGGTCTTTCGGTGAGATTCTCCCCGTCCTCTGATTGGTGGACCCTGGCCACGCCCTGCACGTAAGGGTGACTCGCTCGCCCGAGCACTATCAACCCTTATGTATGCCCGATGCGAGCACACTTACGTGCCGGCACGCGTGCACATGTGTATGCGTTTATTTGCGGATGTGTAGGGCCGTATGTGTGCGTACGTGTAGGGCCGCAGACTCCACGGGTACATACGTGAATACATACATACGGCGATACATAGGCATAGGGATGTATATACCGGGTGGGGTTCCGTTCGAGAGACGGCAGTGGGCTTTCGATACGACACGGTCGATCGAACGGCTCGTATTTTCGGTATCGGGGCGTTATCTCACGGGAAGATAAGCGCGCACCACAGGATGCCTGAAAAATATTTCGACACCGTTTACCGGTGTCTGCATGCACTTATGCACGTATGCACGGATGCATACGAGGAGTATGCCTGAGATAGCGTTGTAGAGATTGTCGATAGGACAGAGAAAAAATTTCATGCAAAGTAGTTATGCCTATACCTACTTTGGAACTCAGATATCGAATTAATATTTTTAAAAATTTCATACGAATATATTCCAACAAATTACATACTTTATATAATGATTATTTACGGTACAATGATCGGGAAAGAAAGAGAGGAAGACGATCCAGAAAACAATTGCATATTGTATATTGATAATTTGATATAAGAAATTAATTTCTATTTAATTAAAGAATTTATTTAAAAAATATATAAGGGTCATAAGAGTAAAGGCTCTTATATATTTTTTAATATTTTTATATTGATAATTTAGAGAGTACCACGTTTCGGTGTTATTTTGATTAAAGAATTTATCTTGTATTACAAATAAATTTAGTAATATTTAGTATACCATATATCTTTAATGTGCACGCGCCAAAGATATTTTCTAACATGTTTCTAACATGTGTAAATAAATAAATAAATAAGTCATAATATGTTAATGATATAGTTTTCTAAAAGATATTTGTTTAAATTTAAAAACAATGAGAAAAATCCGTATAAGTCATTTGTTACCATGTAAGTGGAGTAACGATCAAAGTATCCAGAAAAGTCTTCTTTTATTTTTACTTCCGGTGAAATAAGAATAACTCGTATATTTAACATATCACAAGTGGCAGTAATTGGCGATGTTAACGATAATATAATGCATGTCACGTTGTGTTCGCATATTTCGTGAATAAATTCCACCCTACAAGAATGAGAAATCTCAGCGCGCGATCTGAATCGCGTGACTTAATTTTCGGATATTTCCACCCGACGTTCGTCAAGTCAAGTTTAGCCACTCCGTATTTAATTACATGGCGTATGCTGTCTCATTCATCATTGCTTCTCGTGCGTGACAACCGTACGACATATTTAATATTTAGATGATTTCATGTACTGATTTGTTACAGATCTATTTATATCGCAACATTTTCTAAAATTAGATACATCGAAACTTCATCCCCCTCGCCATAATTATTTATATGTGGTAATTCTTAGTAAAATTAATTCAAATAATAGCGGACTTTAAATGGAATACTATATGATATATGATATTTTACTATTTCAAAAGATTCCATGATGAGAAGAATGTAAAACATAATAATTATTTATTTGGTCAGCAACATTACATTATTAAAATTTTTTGGCTTTGATTTTGAAACAATATCCATTTTACATTTATTATGCTCTCATCCCCCTATCTAGCTATTATAAAGATAATTTAATTAATAAATGACAATTTACATTAATAAATAAATCTCAGACCTTTTTAAATACACTTAAGTCTATTTTATCAAATGCGTATGTAAACTATATAGGATGTGTTATAAAATGTATATAAAAATGATATAAATAATGATGTAATAAATATGTAGCTTTAATAAACGATTATGCAAATATAAAAATTACAGTTAATTTTAATAATTCCCTCTACCTTGTTTTGATATACATGTTTTGTGTGTAAAACAGTGTATAATAGCTCTTAATATATGTATCAATATACGTATCAAGATGGCCTTTATAATATAATTAACGTTATTATAAATCAAATATCTTCGAAAATAATTGATATTATCGGTACTAAGATTATCGATACAAAAATTTTTAATTATTATAGAATATTTGCTATATGTTATAAAAAAGAAACAAATTTCTCTTTTTTAAAAAATATAAATAAAAAATAGGCTTTTTAATTTACGCTATCCTGTCTCTAGTTTTTATTCTTATTTTTTTCTTTACTTTTTTATTTTTCTCATTATTCTTAGGTTGCATCTTCTCAGCAAATGTAGGTATAACTGCTATATATATGTAAATATAGTACTTTTATATCTCTGTTATATCAAACATTCATGGTTTGCAGGGTTGCTTCTATCCTTCCTCAAATATTTATACAATTGTTTGTAAAAACGTGTGTACGTGGATGTGTGCCACATGTATAAATGCAGATAAGTATCCGCAGTGTATTACGCTCGAGTTCGCGGTTTGGTAACAATAAGCCTAAATGACTGTGCGGATCAGTCATCCCTGCGAGATCTTAGTGATCATATAAAGTGCCATCTAGACTCACGGTTGATATTCAAAACCTTGTAGAGAACAACTTGTTATGCCGATAATATACACTTGGGTCTCTTTTTACACGGTGGATGCGTACCATTCAAAAAAATCGTATTAAAAAAGTCGTGTAAAAATTAATTTGCAACAAAGTATAAAATTTGTGTTAACACAAATTATACAAAAAGCAATTTAAAATATAGAAATAAAATATAGAAATGCATTTTGAATACTGAAAACTTTTATTTAATAAACACAAGTTGTTGAAAAAAAAAATTTTTTTTTAATCAATATTTTATTAATTGCGAAGAATACGTCTGAAAAAACGTGCAAATGTGAATAAAATGTGTTAAAAAAAAACCATGTATCGCATAAAAAAATGTGAATCATGTAGAAAATTCCATGTAAAAAGAAAGCCATGTGTATTTCTTTTACAATTGAATCACTATAATTTGATAATAAACCATATTCGATCATTATATGACACATTATCATTACCTGTGAAAAAGATACCGACAAAAACAGGTACCGACATTCTTTTGTCCGACCGAGGTAGCGCCTCAGATAGTTTGGCACTTCGGTTCCGTGTGTCGCTCGCGTCTGTACTGCGAAAGCTTCAAAACAAAATTGTGCTTGGTGACGGTAGTTTAACCGAATTTTAAACTGAAATGATCGAGGAACACGACGAACGCGAGACAATATGCGATTCGGTGGTAAGTGCCGCGATGCGCCATACGCGGGAACATCGACAGGTCGCGCGGGGAACGCACGCGCGACGCGCGAATGCACGTACACGATGACGATCTAACCTCAAATTTCAGAATTCACTGGTGGAAGGCTGCCGTTTGCCGGTCAGGATGCACAGCACGGATGATTGGCGTAAGTAAATTGTATCCGCGTATAGTTCCGCTCATCCCGGAGAGCATGTCGTTGCCGAAAGGCACGGCTTTTTCTTTGGAAGTCTCTTAACTGTTGTCCACCACAGTGACCATAGTTGTGATTGTCATGTGGCGAGATTGTTTTTGAACTATATTGTTGTGTTGACTACAAAGTAGACAATGTTTTATTGCAAAGTATTTATAGATACTTTATGAAGAGATTCTGAATATAATCATATAATGTTGATTCCTGCTGAATTATAATGTCTGTTTTTTTTCTCTGAACTTTGCAGTTCGTATTTCTTTTTTTTTTCTTCGTTGGAAGGAAAAAGCAGAAAGATGAACGATATAAGAAGTTGATATAAATAAAACAAACCTATAACGATCTCTTAATGCATACATATATTTATAAGACTGATACTGGGTTTTATGGTTACATTTTATAATTACAATGTGCTCTTTGCTATTTCTTGCTTTTTGCCTTCATACAATGTTTTATCAAAATTGGCGAGACAAAGATTGACAAATTCCAAAAGAGACAAGAAACACAATTGTTGATAAAATAATGTGTGAAGAAGCAAAAAGCAAGAAACAGCAGATTAGTCTTAATGCTAATTCTGTTTCACACGTAACATTTATATCTGAGATATTCATTTCATATAATGTTTAAATAAAATTTTGTTTACAATTTTGTTGTAATTAATTAGTTATATATACACAGATATATATATTACTTTTAAATATATAATATATAGAGCTTACAAAATGTCATAATAACAGTTTAAACAAAATCTTCTTGTCTTATTTACAGCACTTGCTGAAATCATCAGCGTTAAAGAAGTACAAGGCGTCAAGTGCTATTACGTTCACTATGTAGACTGTAAGTAAATCGTTTTAGCATTTAAATGTAAAAATCATAAGTGTCACCATCGTTATCAAAATTCACGTTTCAGTCAACAAACGGTTAGATGAATGGGTGATGGAAGATTCTCTGGATACTAGAAAAGTCCAGTATCCTCGTCGTGAGGGAACAGCGCCAGGAACAGGCGCTGCGACCCCGAAAAAGCAGACCGTCAGTAGACCTCCTAGTCCCTGTAGCGTTAGCAATGAGCCAGTTAATGGTAATGCCGTGCTACAAGCAGCACTGCAAAAGAAAATGTCCAGGAAAAGAAAAGCAACCTTTTTGGAAAACGAGGATTCTCAAGAAGCTCCTCCGCAAACGCCAGGCCCTAGACCCACTGGCTCCCTAGTGGCACATCATCACGACGATGTGGTCACGAGGATGAAAAATGTAGAACTAATCGAATTAGGCCGCCATAGAATAAAACCATGGTATTTTAGCCCGTATCCGCAAGAGATGGTAAATTTAACTTGTATATATATTTGTGAATTCTGTCTAAAGTACAGAAAGAGTCGAAAGTGCTTAGAAAGGCATTTAGTCAAGTGCAATCTACGTCATCCACCTGGGAACGAAATATACAGGAAAGGATCTATATCGTTTTTTGAGATTGACGGCCGCAAAAATAAGAGTTATGCGCAAAACCTTTGTCTACTGGCGAAGCTATTCTTAGATCACAAAACCCTCTACTACGACACAGATCCTTTTTTATTCTATGTAATGACGGATTTCGATAGCAGAGGATTTCACATAGTCGGCTATTTTTCGAAGGAAAAGGAATCGACAGAGGATCACAATGTAGCATGTATTCTTACAATGCCACCATACCAGAGAAGAGGTTACGGCAAGCTCCTGATAGAATTTTCATATGAACTGTCAAAATTCGAAGGAAAGACCGGCTCTCCTGAAAAGCCGCTATCTGATTTGGGTTTACTTTCATATCGAAGTTACTGGGCTCACACGATACTCGATATTCTGCTGACTGTAAAACCTGTGGTAGAGAATGAGAAGCCACAGATAACGATAAGTGAAATCTCCGAGCTGACGTCGATAAAAAAAGAGGACGTGATATCGACTCTGCAAAATCTGAATCTCATTAATTACTACAAGGGACAATATATTGTAACGTTAAATAGGTAATTTATAGCTAAAATGAAAGGAGATTCTTAGAGACGTGCGAATCGAGGTTTTTTGACACCGAGTTGAATCGAATTTAATTTCTTTTGAATTCGAATCGAGCTGAATCGATTCGTTGAAACATAATTTTTAATTAATAACTTTTGTTGGGTAAAATTTTAATGTAGATATAATAAAAAATTTCTATATAAACAAAATAATATTGATTATATAATACAATCGTTTTAAATATAATTTTATAAAATTATCAATATTTGTGATTTAAATTTCTCAGATTTGAAACTTTAAGATCCGAATCTTATCTGACTTATTTCGATTCAATATTCATATCTGAATAGTTCACACAGCTCTAGAGATTATGGTTTATTTGAATTCGGTAAAATATTGATATATATATTTATTTGCAGGGAAATTATCGAACAACACACGACTGCGATGGAAAAGAGACAGATCAGAATAGATCCTAAGTGTTTGCATTGGACACCGAAAGACTGGAGTGTTAGGGCCAAATGGTGAACTTAATTCGAATTGACAATAAAACAACGCTGATTCATCTTGAAATTATTTTTCAGACACTTTGAATGCAAGTACAGTTAAAAGGTGTATATAAAAATTGTACATATATATGTTAATTTGACGGAGATGATCTAGCGTTTTAATAAGACTGTATCTGGCGTTATGTACGCTTATTACAATGCTTTAGAAACTTGTCGACACACGCAGATCTCAGTTATAGAGAGCTAAGATACGTGAGTGCTCGCGGATTTTACCTGACAAAATATTTCCTCTAACAAATATATACCTTAAAAATGCAATGTTTTAATATAACGATTAGACTTTTTTTTAAAGATTCACAAACAGCTGTCATGCAGTGATCGAATTTGTACAGATAATCTATCGCTCTTGTAGAATTGTAAATAAATGTGAATTTTATAACATACAATTTCCCCACGCTCAAGTGCATTTAAATTTTATAGAGAACTGTTTGTATAGATCCAATCAACAGATCGCTATTTGTAACTCGATTTTTAGAATACAAAGATAAATGAAGACGTGCATCACACATATACGTACACATACATATAATATCATGTGTATGTAAATATGTACACATCTTTTTCATGTTGTAATTTATTGTACATTTTCTTGACGTATAGAAATGACATCATAGATAGTTACGAATATTACAAATCTTTTAAGTACATAGTGCATTAATGTATTTATGACAATTCCAGCAACTTGTAGAGATCAAGCAAGTTTATTTTAAAAGACTATAATATTTTTCCTAAAATTCTTAAAGTGAATGTTTTTGGGCGGAGACAAACTGAATTGATAAAATACAGAAATTAATGTCACACAAAAGTAAAATATCAGGAATTGTAAAAATTGAATGTAAATCATTTTCTAAATTCGCAATTAAAGCTATTGAATGCCGTCTGATATTTATTTCTTTATTACAAGCAAAAAATGGAATTTTTATATGTTTTACGAATAGTATAATATAATTTGTAAATCATGTTCCCCATGTAAGCCGATATTAATTTTCATTTTGTAACAAGAAAACACAGTTACCAATACAAAATAAATTTCAGCTCAATTTGCCAATCCATTTTTTTAATCGAGCAATCCATTCTTTTAGTCAAACAGAACATTTCACACTGAATGCAATATTTCAGTTTTAATTTCATATTAATCTTAACTTTATTAAGTTGGACTCCTACCATTGAAAATTAAATTCTTAATAGTTAAATCAAGTTCTTAAATATTATTTTTAACTTTTAAAATTATCTAAGCACAATAAAATTATTACAAAAAAAATCCAATTTATATTTGCATTCATTTCAAATCATTGGGAGTCATTGACAATGACTTTATATGTAATAGGAAAAGACCATATCATTTAAAGTAAAGGGTTAAGTATATATATACTGAGAAAAAGTTATTAACTTGATTAATTTTTTCAACTTGATTCAATTTCTTCAGATCAAGAATTTATGTATTTAAGTTAAATACATATGTAGTTAAATATGTAAATGCTTAAAATAAAGTTTAAGTATTTTACGTATTTAAGTAAGTCAAGTACATAAATGGTTAAAATGAAAAAAATTTAATCGAATTTAGTCAAGTTGCTAATTTTTTTCTCAGTGTATATTATTCTAACCCATTCATTTTGAGATAATGAATCCATGAGACTTTATATTATATTTGTAATGTTCTTAAATTAACATGTGTATATAATATACATATTAAGTTAAGAAACAAAGCAAAATATATATTTGCATAAATATTTGACAGGGATTCATTATTCCGATCTAAAATAAGCATTAATTTTTCACTCACCGACACGATGCGCAGCAGCGGAGTCATAACGCCACGTTGATCTGCAACACACAAATACGAAATCTAGATTAGCGCTTAAACGATACAATTAACATTAAAAAATTAATATAATGTTACTCACCACAGGGTTATTCCGTCGTTGCCCGATGTCCCCTTGGGCCTCCTCTCAAATCTCTTCAATGCACACTAACACAATTAACACTCGCGAGAACGAGAGATTAATTACGATCGCGCGTTAATTATCAATGCAACGTGCGGCACTTTGTTGACGGCACTACCGGGCAGCGCTAATCGAAGCGGACTTTATTATATCACGACGAAGTGACATTACTACATAGCGAAAGGGACACACAACCGCGCGAGGACGTGATCCAGATGCGTAGATCGATACGTTGGCCGGACCGGCGGAGCTTGTGGCGATTCGCACGGAGACACCATCCGGTAAAAACAAAACAAAGCGCGTGCCCCAGAGCGATCTCGCTTTCTCGTCCGAACGTGTTTATCTTATTGCAGGTTACTCACGAAAACTCGAACTAGCTATACCGTGTAAAAAGAACTCCGTTCGCCATCGCGGATGATGTCACCCGAAGGGATACGCGTAGGAGATGTTGCGGCGCGGCGAGAGAGGCGTTAACTTCACATCATCCCTCGTCCGTCGCAACGTTCATGCCGTTCGTACGCGTATCCCTTCGTGTAACGTCATTCGCGATGTCGAACGAAGTTCTCTGTGCACGTGTACAGCTACGTCCGAGTTTTCGTGAGTAACCTGCAGTAAGATAAACATTCGGACGAAACAGCGAGATTGCTCTGAGGCGCGCGCGTTGTTTTTTCGCGACGGTGAGAAGGTGATCCCGCCTCTGAGGTTACGACACTTTTTTTTCGGTGAATTTGAAAACACGCGATATAGTTCAAGATGCGAATCCCTGTCATGAATGATTATGATGCTGTCAAATTTACATAAATACAATATGTAACAAAGTTAAACAAGTGTCATGTACCGCGCGCGAAATCTATAACAAATAAATATTAAGTTCATGAAATATAATGTTAGTGCAGCATATTACAAAGAATATTAAATTTTTTTATTTCTTTAATTTAGCAATATATGAATAGCCCAGATAGCATAAAACATTCATAAAAGATTTACAAAATATTTATAATTATTTGAAACTTTCATAAATATTTATGAAAATATTTCATAATTTTTTTGCGACTTTAAATTGAGGAGACCATAAAGATTTATTATTAATATTATAAAAATATTTATAAAATATAAATATTTACTATTTTACTTATTACAAGTATAATATAAAATAGTTCTTTAAAAAAGTTAATAAATTTATGGGTTAGAATAATTGATCGTAATTAAAAGTTAAATCATTTAAAATTGATTCAATTAAGTTAAAAGTTATTAACTTTTTAACTTTGGTGTTTAACCCTTAAACACCCTAGACGGTCTGGGAGACCTTCCTGAAAAAAACTTTACTTCCGTGTCATTTTATTTTAGTTGAGCAATGAAGTTAGTCAATCATATCGGTTGATAGGGAAGACTCCAAACTTTTTTTCCACCTAGTCCGAATCTTCTTTCTGATTTCATCTTCACACAGCAAGCGATCGAAGTTTAGGAGGATTTCCAGCAGTGTGTTTAAGGGTTTTTTATCTTTGTAAACTAACTTATTAGTTATTAATTATAACTAATTAGTTATTAATCAGTCTTATTTATTCTATTTAAAATATAAAAATGTTAAAATAAAATTACTATTAATATATCAGATATTTTAAATCTCATATTAAAATATACTAAAAAACTGGCGATAATTTTTCGTACTATTTTTCAGAATTTTTCAGAATTTCTATATAATTTTATAACTTTCTCAGATTTTCTATACGAATTAAAACACTTTCCAGAAATATTCAGAAAGTTTATACTTCTCAGAATTTTTCATACATGTTAATTATGAAATGTTCTAAGATAACTTTTTTGTTCTATAATTTCTGATTGAAATGTTGAATTCTGATAAAATGTTTCTTTTTAAATTAAAAAAAGTTAAAAGTATTTTTTAGAAATTATGAGAAACCTCATAATATTTTAAAATTTACATGTATAAAGAATTCTGAGAGAAGATAGTTTCTAAGTATTTCTGAAAAATGTTCCAATTCATATAAAAATTATGAAAAAAATTTTTATCAGGCTATACAGAACAAAATATAGACCATAAAGGTATAAAATATTATATAAACAATTATGATTTTTCAAACTCTACTTTAATAACTTTATACATGCAGAATAACAAAGAGAATTGTATTATGTGTAATTATATCGTAGTTTTAGCTGTACATTTTTAGCTATATTGTGTTTAAAATATTAAGAAACATTATTCTTAAATTATAATGAAGAAATACTATATAATGAAAAATACTGTAACATGAAATTTTATACATTTTATAGCATTTATTTATACAAATTTTAAATAAAGAGTCAATAGCTTTTAGCTACTGCACATAAACCGATCTTTCAGAAGTGTTCGTCGAGCATTTTTATATAATCGGGCAACGTGTCCTGACATTATTTTTCCCAAGTAGCACACGTAAAATGTTTATGATAAATATTTATAAATATTTATTATTTATTTTTTAAATATTAAATAAATATTTTATATTATACTTATGATAAGTAAAATAGTAAATACTTATGATACTTTATAAATATTTTTGTGATCTTAAATTGAAGAGACCGTAAAGATTTATTAATGTAATAAAAATATTTATAAAGTACTTTCGTAAATATTTGTAAAAGTTTCAAATAATTATTATAAATATTTTGTAAATCTTATCAATATTTTGGGCTATTTGGACTATTCATATTTACTAAAATAAAGCGGCCATTTATTTTTACACTTCTACACTTTTTTAAGTATCTTTGGAAGTTTGTTTTGACCTGTAAGGGTGTCTTCCGCAACCAGTATCGAATCCGCTTCTTTTCTATATTTTTTCTAGGTCTCATAACTTTCTCTCAGTGAAAGGAGAAGAGCGACAATTCATTTTTAAAGTATCTAGAATCTTTTAAGTACTTTTTGTGGTGGTTTTTGGCCTGTAAGAGTGTCTTCCGCAACCTGTATCGGGTCCGTTTTTTTTCTACATTCTTTCTAGGCCTCATAGCCTTCTCTCAGTGAAAGGAGAAGAGCGACAATTCATTTTTAGAGTATCTTTTAAGTACTTTTTGTGGTGGTTTTTGGCCTGTAAGGGTGTCTTCCGCAACCTGTATCGGGTCCGTTTTTTTTCTACATTCTTTCTTGGCCTCATAGCCTTTTTTCCGAGGAAGGAGAAAAGCGACAATTCATTTTTAAAAATTCGTTCCAGGAACGTTCCAAACTTCAACTAGCTAAAATTTTAGTATGTTGTACTTGACTCGCTGGTCAAAAGTTTCTACAGGCACAAAACTTTCCATGACTAGTTTTTTTGTTATAGATATTTAAAGTGTTGTATCTCATGGTTATTTTAGTAATGATCCAAATAAACCTTTGTAATAGATGAAAAGGCTATAGATGATAATATGCGATTCATGTATACAAATAACAATATTTTTTATGTATATATGTATTTTTGTCTTTGCATGTGTGTGTATTTGTGTATGGGAGGGGAATAGGTAGGAAGAGTAGTATATACTATTTGGCTCTAAAGGATATTTCAAAATATTGAGCAACAAGAAGTAAACATCCTTATTTTCTCTCACTTACTCAGCCGTTCTCACACAAAAACGTATATAAATACAAATTGCTAATTCTGCTTGATTGTGCTTGATAATACAACACTTTAAACGTCTGTAACATAAAAACTAATCATGGAAAAGTTTTATGCCTATGGAAACTTTCGATCAGTGAGTCAAGAGCTACAAAACATACTAAAATTTTAGCCAATTTCACCGAGGGCCAAAATCCTATGATTTTGTGCGGGTCCTATTCAAAAATAAAAATAATGAAAGTATTCTTCACTGTATCGAGATTGTAACGTCAATTGTGTATAGACTGTATAGTCGTTCGCAGTTTACAGATTTTACAGAATATCTCTCATTCATCTATTATTCTCAAGATATAAATACTTTTAACGTAAAGATTTCAAATAATTACTTACAACAGAAACTTACATAAACAACATTATCGGAAAAGCAATATTGATATTTTTAGTCGCTTATTTCTAACTATTTCAAGTAGTAAATAAACATTTTTAATAAAGTTGCTTTTAATTTATGTATAAATATATTAGTTTTCAAAAAACATTTTTAATAATATAAAAATATAACTATCAATATTATTAAATATTAATTAAATTATTAAAATTATTTAAGGAATTTTGAAAACATATTTCTGAGTAGGTAATTATAATACTGTGAATAAAAATTGTGCTACAAGTTCCGACTTTACTTAATCTCTTTTACAGAAGTTCAAGACGAATGTTAGCTCGATCGACGCAGTTGT
The DNA here is from genome assembly GCA_003595255.1 of Solenopsis fugax. NCBI lineage: Eukaryota > Metazoa > Arthropoda > Insecta > Hymenoptera > Formicidae > Solenopsis > Solenopsis fugax. The sequence continues at coordinate 2,205 of QKQZ01008199.1, read as the reverse complement.
ATCTGATTCCATTAATCTCTAGTGCTCGCAAGTCGTCGTCGGCTAGAATATAATACACGAGTCGGTTTTACGCTGTATGTTCATTACTCACTACCATGTCTCTTGAATGAAACATTACAACATAACTTCATTATGTTTTTTTAAATTCCGGTATCCAGTTGGACAATCGATTCATGTGGACAATTTATTGACAACAAAACTGAACCTGTTAGCCGTTGGGTTCAGTGTTTGACGTTCTTTCTTACGCTGTACGTTAATTACTCATTACCATGTCTCTTGAATGAAACATTACGACATAACTTCTGTGGATTTGGCGGCGGAGGCGGATTCGGCGGCGGAGGCGGAGACGGAGGTGGAGGTGGATTGGCGGTGGAGAGTGATCGAAATATTGAAGATTCTCGAATTATCGATATCTTTCGAGAACCGCTAAAATTAGCTATAAAGTAGTCGACATGATAACCCTTTGAAACGTATGAAATTTTCATATCTTTTCCATGTCTATTATTTCGCTAACGGTATTTTGTATATTAGTTCTATCACGGAATGATATAACAAAATGCAGTCTGAATATCTAGACATTTGTTGTGACACTTGCATAGAAAGAGATTTTAGAGTAATTATATGGGAAAATTATTTGCAGATATTAAAACATTACGAAAATTGCAAATTGTTGCAATTGGATTGGATGTTAAAAATAGCAAGTAGGAAAAATCTTAAAAGTATGCAAAAAATTCACTACGTGTATTAACGATGCATACGCTATAGAAGGTATATAAAGTAACGACCACGCACTTTCATCTGAACCGTAGTCAAACGGTAAGCATTCATGAGAAAATATATGCTCCAAATAGTTAACTTTCGCACGCACTACACTTTTGCTCGTATCGGTACAACGAACGGCTCGATTTCACATTATTTTTAATGCGAGCTAGTAACGTGAAATCGAACGGTCGATTGTTCTGATGCATTCAACAAAACCAGGACTGTTTTATTTCATAGAGCACCGACCGACTTTGTGTCGTTTTTAACTTTCGAAAAGTTGCGGACATCTTTTTTCATCTCTAGTCTGAGTTAAATCTTCGACACGTTCTATGATCACAATGTAAATATCGTTACTTGTTGTTGCGTGTCTTGTATGTTGTTTTTATATCTACGTTCTTTTTGTTATAAACATGACGAATAAATGTTGTATGTTTTACGGCACGTATTTTAAATACGACCATAATCTTCCTATATTCCTCCCAAAACTTTAAAAATACATATTTTTAATCTTCGAAAGAAAAGACGTACTTATTGGTTTACTGAATTTTTTAAAAAGGATAAGAAAGACGCCAAGTTTACTGAAAAAAATTATTATATATAATGGTTTTATACCGTTTAATAGACCAAAAAAATTAAAAATAGTAAATCTCGATAACTTAAAAATATTATTGGAGTGTTTTGCTATACAAAAATATACTTAAAACATTAAAAGCAGAAAATTCTAAGAAAAAAATGTTAGAAACATATTACATTCTTGTTGTTTACATTTTTTTGTTTTAATAATCACACAATTATAATATGAAGATTTATAAAGTATAAATAATATTATGAAGTTGCGCCAACTAAAATAAAATTTTCAAAGAGAATTTTGAAGGAAGCAATAACACAAATAGTTATAAATCATATTAAATAAAGAACATCGATCCATATGTGAAAACACAAATATTAAATGAAAAGCCTTACTATATAGGTCAAAGCTAAATCTTGGTGCTAATATTTATTGAGTGAATTTATATATTTTTTCAAGTTCACGAAACTGCACGTCGAATAACTTTTCGGTCTTAAAACACAGTTCTAAGTTGAACGAGAAATAGTAATATCACGATATTAAATTGAAAATCAATTTAATTAATACTAACAAGCGTCTACATGTTAGAACCCTTTCTCCCTTAAAATTAACTAAAGAATTTATTGCAAAATACCACACCTCAGCCAGGGATCGNTTAGAAATATATTACATTCTTGTTGTTTACATTTTTTCTGGAACTTTCTAGAACGAGTGTTTTACAATTAGCCAATTCGACAACTGAGGCCTAGTTATAACAAATAATTATATTTACATAATTTTTTTATTTGTAATGTGTTCATTTATATTCTATGGTTTATATTCTATTGTTATCTTAGCATTAAATTGATAACGAGCACACATTCAAAGAAAAGAAT
>QKQZ01008198.1:0-12652 GCA_003595255.1 Solenopsis fugax | reverse complement strand
AAAGATATTTCCATTTTTACGAATTACCCCCCCTAACGAATAGCCCCGGTCTCCCCTATATAATTTGTAAAAAAATTATTTTTTATAAAACATTCCTATTTTTGCTTATTTTCGGCCTTTACATTATTTTTATAATTTATTTTGTTAACGTGTCAATTTTAAAATAATGAGCCGCATTTTAGATTGTGCTATTGTACGCATATTTTTATTGAAAAATTAATTAGCTAAACTGACTTTATTGAAGCACTCATGCTATTAATAATAATAGTCATAGGTTGCTCCGAAAGTTTTCGCAAAATTGTACAAAAACATAATTAATTTCTAAAATTGGCTTTACTGTTTCTCAAAATACTTTCCGTTACAATTAATACATTTTTCCATTCGAGAGAACCAATCATCGGAGCATTTTGTCCATCTTTCTGGAGGCACCTTAGATACCAGATTTTTGAAACTCTATCGCCGCATCTGCCGTGTTAAACTTCACACCACACATTTTATATATATACACTACTTTAAACTGACCATGATCGTTCTTTTTAAGCATTTCTTTGCTCCATTTGACACAAGCCATTTTTTAAGCTTTCGTATACCGCGGTATACGAGTGCATAGCTTTCCGTATCAAAATAATGATGTAGGATTGTTTTGATTTGTGTTATACCAATGCCTAGGGACACCATAATTTCTCTGTAGGTCACGCGATAGCCTTCGTGCAGTAAGTTGCGCACAGCATTGACGTTCTCTGAAGTGATTGTCGTGACAAAAATTGAACTTTCATTGCACTGTAGTGGAGTTCTTCAATGCACTGTAACGACTTCTTAAAGTCATAAAAAATCGTCGCGCGGAAATTTTCTTATGATAAATTTATTATTTTTCGAAAGCGTCAACTTTGAACAAGTCTTACGGCTGAACGAATAAATATTTTTTTATTAAAAGGCAAAACGTCATTAAATAAATGAATCAATAGAACCTACTAATAATTTTGATGTGATACGATGCCTAATATTATTTTGTAGAAATTTTCAGAGCTACCTACATATGATTGTGACTTCAATTCGGAAAAATATAAAAAGTAGTCTATTAAAATGAAGATATTTTAAAAGATAAAAATCTATAATTTGAAATAAGACAAATATTTTTTCAATATAATTATCTAAGTTAAAAAAACGTGACAGAACAAAAAAAAACATAAAATTTGAATAATTCTACTTTTGTAGATCATTGACAATTGCAGCAAGCAACGAAGAAGAAAAAGAGAGATGGATAGAAGATTTGAACATGGCTATTACACAGATTGCGTCTGATGCAAAAACGCCATATTTAAGTTTAAAGTCTTGCAGTAAGTAACTGTTTAATAATTCAAAGTTAAAATATCTGTATTGAAAAAATTCCTTTTTAACTTCCTTTTTTTTGAAAGATTTTTTTTTAGACTTTTTTATGCAAAAGTTTCAGATTCAGCTGACGAAGTGAGAGATGGATTAGAAATAGATCGAACCAGTTGCGGAGGTGCAAAAGCCTCACAACGTAGCAATACTGCAATTCACGTTTGTTGGCATCGTAATACAAGTATTAGTTATAGCGATCAATTACGAGCGTTTCAGGTATGTTAAAGTTGCGAGTAATATTTCCAGAGTACCGATATCTCGTTTATTATGATATACTTGGATACCCTATATAAAAATTAGGGAGGGTAACTACAAACAGTTAAAAGTTAAATAATAAATTAAATGTAGTTAAAAGTTATCTTTATGTTTGGATCCATCGATAAATCCAACGTTTCATGAACATTGCAGTTTACATCTTCAGGATAACTTTATCAGAAAAGTAATCTGATTTATCAATGCATTTACAACTGCAATTCATGAAACGTTGGTATTAATGATGAATCAAGACATGGAAATAAATTGTAAACCTCTTAGCATTCGTGAAAAGAATACGTGGAAATTTTAAAAGCAAAATATTAAATTTATATTTGATAATTTATAAGGAATTATTATGTAATATAACTTTAAAAAATTACATTTTGACTTAATATAAATATAAAAAATGTTTTTCAAAATTAACTTTTAATTTAATTTAATATAATTTTATTACAACTTTAGACTGATAAGAACTCGTCAATTGGGAAACGCAAATTGTAACAAAACTTTAATAGTTTGCTATTATGAAAATGTCAGCATTTATTATAGAAAAATTCGACAGTAACTGTTGTTCAAAATACATAAGAAATTGAGAGTCGACATAAAGCAAAAAAATTCATGAGCGTTAGATAGGGTAACGCCAGTGCCAACAGTATAAATGGAATTGACATCGAGGGTCAATTATATGTCATTGAAATCCTAATTAAGTTGTCATTAAGGGTCCGAGTTTATGACTCTAGAGTTTAAGCGGTTTAAAATGTTTGAGTTTTCAGACTAAGGTTGAAAACTCTGATGTTTAAGAGTCTACAGTTTTGATCCACCATTTAACTCTGGAATTTAAGAACTTTGGAGTTTAAGAGTTTGGGGTTTAAGGATATGAAGCTTAAAAGTCTGGAGATTTTAACTATTTCGGAGTTTAAGGATCTGGAATTTAAGAATATAATATTTTAAGCTAGTTGGAAGATGTTCGCGACGCACTGTCGTGTAAGAGTTGACTTGTGCGGGAACCGAAATTTGCCGGAACCACTCAGACAGAGCGCGAGATGAGTGTGCGGCCCTGGCTGTGGTGCGACAGAATCATCTTCGCACGAGGAAGCGCAACGGAGTGTGAGCGGGAGAGAAAGAATACGCACAGGAGCGAGCGTGAGAAAAGGAAGAGAGAGCGAGAGAGCGCTAGGCACGTGGTTGTGTAGGCGAGGATTGAGCGCGGGAGAGCGTAAGAAAGGCGACGCGTGGTTCAGCACAAAGTAAAACTACAGTTTTGCACGGGAATTGCTCTGGTAAATTTATTGTTGTAAAACGTTAACCCGCTGATAATGCTTCACATCCGCACTGTGCGCCGTGAGCGAAGTTATCACGGACGTCGCCGAGATTCGGAGCGGCGTGAATTACTTGCGCGCGGTTGATAGCGAATTGCTGCAGTTCTTTCGATAACCGCTGGTCTCGATATACAGCACACGTGAGGGTGCACTGCGCGTGACAATGAGTTGCCCGTTTGCACTTTAATTTTCCGTTGATTTATTAAATTTGAACGCTATTATATAATTTGACTCCTCGCTCCGAGCTCCCGTTTGAGTCTGAGCGCGAAAGCGCGAATTCGGCCCGTGATCCCGGTTTCCTGGCAAAGGGGGGGGAAGCTGTGATCACGGATCTGTCGAGTGATTCGTACCAGGAGATCGGGACAAACATCGGTACATCGCGACCTATATACAAAAAAGGAATTTACTCTCCTTGTTTGACAACCGGCACGAAAACAAGCTTCGAACGAGGAGGTTTGAAAAGGCCGTTGTGCTTATATCTAATGACTCGAATATACCTTATCTTTAACGGTCCTTAACAGAAGATGACGTGCGAAACGCGTATATCTGACTCTCGTCTTACATTTTTCGAGTTTTCGAAGTTTTATTTTCTTTTATATTCAAACTATTACAATAAAATGTCATATATTTGATAATTTTGATGAAGAGTTAAAACATTCCGTAAAAAAGTCATTATGTATTATCTTATTTTTATGGAACATTCATGTTTATAGAAAACTAATTACACTACCTAATTTTGATGATTCTACAATCTAAAAACTATAAAAAAATCATACACATTTTACTTGGCGGTTAGGGGAAAAAATCGATCACTTTTACACTGCTTTGATTATGGTTTGCGTTTTCCATCTCTGATGGGTTCTTTTTGTGAGTTACTTTTTTATAAAACTTGTTCATTCAACTTTTAACATAAGTAAATTAATTTTATAAGCCATTAACTTTAACTAAATAAAAACTTTAAAAAATCTCCAACTTTGGTAAAAACTGATGATGTGTTACGTACATTGTTTCAGAACCAGCTTAGTGGATTTCTTCTACGGAAATTTAAGAACAGCAATGGTTGGCAAAAGCTTTGGGTCGTATTTACTAATTTCTGTTTATTTTTTTATAAATCTCATCAAGACGACTTCCCATTGGCTAGTTTACCATTATTAGGATATGCTATTTCTACACCATCGGAAAAAGATGGTATCAACAAGGACTTTGTATTCAAGTTACAATTCAAAAGTCATGTGTATTTCTTTCGAGCAGAAAGTGATTATACTTTTGGAAGGTAAATATTTAGTGTTCCAGACAGCACGCATATTTAAAATCAGGGGCATAAGACATCCTAAAGATATTTTAAAGATGTCTTTGAGACTTTCTATGTCACAATTTTAAACATGATACTGTCTGGGATATTTGTGTAAATTTAAAAAAATTACAAAGGAATATCATGAGATGTCCTCGAGTTTTAGAAAGGTATTTGATTGCAAATTCTACAGTGCATTTTAATTAATATTAAAATAAAAAATTGTATTTTGAACAAAGACGTTTATGATAAATCTACTTTGCAAGCAATAAACAAAGTTTTTAAAAATATTTTTAAAACATTTGAAAAACATTAAATATTTTTGAAACATTTTTGAAAATGTTAATTAATCCATTATTTTTAACGTTTTTAAAAATAGTTTTTAAATATTTTAAAAAACTGTTTACTGCTTGAGTACTGTACCGAAAACTATGTTGAATATGTTTTTATCATTTTTAATATCATTGATTGCACAGTTTTATTCCCTGTTTTAAAACATCCATATATGCTAAAATTAAATGTTGAAGATATTTATCGTAAGGTAACTGTACCAAAACCCAATATGGCCTACTTGCTGTTTCTAACATGCGGCGGCAGTCTCTTGGTCATTGATTTTAATAAAATTTTATGATTGTGTAATATTCACTCATACATTTACTACAATAAAGTCGCAAGACCCACTATTCAGGCATTCTCGAAAAAATGATAAAATATTTCTAGCACCTATAAAATCGTTACGGAAGAGCGATTGCCGTTAGCAGCGTAGCGTCTGTGGTAAAACGTTGACTGCGTTAATGGTTCCGGGTTCAATCTCTGAGAACGAGAATTTTTTTTATTTGAATCTTATATTTTTAAATTGTTATATACATTTTTTAAACCGTTTTTAATATAAAATGTTATTTTTTTAAAAATGGAGGAATTTAAAAATGCTCTTCTATTATTAATTAAAATAAAATTTCTCATAAACACAAAAAATATATTTCCAATAAAAATTGAAACACTTACTTTGACGTTCTTAAAACAGTCATAATAAATTTTAATCCTTCCTTTCTTTTGAAAGAAGAAAGATAAACTCTCTGAACTAGTACAGCCAGTTAAGCTAAAAAGAACAGATCAACCGTCTCTTTTTAAATCTCACGCTGCGCGTTTACACTTAATGTGAGACACTGCCTCTTGATGTTTTTTTAATATTTATTCCTCATTAATTATACAGGGTGGAGAAAAAGTACCGGGACACCTAAATAACTCAGAAAATATAAGTTTTACAGAAAAGTGTTTCAGACAAAAGTTATAGGGCATAAAAAGATTTATTTACTGATCTTATCAATTTGACCTTGGGTGGCATTGCCAAGGTCAGATCAAATTCACGTCGATATTGCTAAACGGAACACCCTACTTTTGATTCCAGAATCTGATAGCTGGTGTTAAGAGCTTTTCAAAACACTATAATAAAGTTATTTTTCCTTAAGTACAGCATATTGTAGCTTTCAAGCCTCATAACTCGGAAAGTACTTAAGGAAAAATTTATTGTATATTATACAATTTATTTGCAAAAATAATATTTATTAAATTTTTACATTTATTACTTCTTTGAAGCTTATTTTAGAGAAAATATTTATTTAACGTTTACTTAATTTAAATCAAGAAATGACAAACAACGGTCAAAACGGATCTTACAATTAGTGGTCAGATGGAATTTTCTATGGCCGATATAGCTGATTCTTATATATAAGATCATCTCAAGTATTTTCTTAAGATATCATCAACCAAAGCCGTAATTATATCAACACATTTTAAATTGAGAAAAAACAGTTAACTAATCAAAAGCAGATCTTATTAGTATTCAATAATAATTTTCTAGGTGAATTTACATATTTATAAGTTCTCGCGATCTGTATATCGCATGTTTGCCGAAATTTAATTTGTGATATTACATTTCTATTTCTATTTAACTATTTTAAAGTCTGTTTTCGACCAGTTAACCATTTTTCTCAATTTAAAATGTGTTGATACACTTCCTGATCATAATATATAGATTATTGTTTATTCGCGTCAGCTAGAAAGACGCTTTCTTACACTATCATCTATCATCACTATCATCTTACACTATCGGTTGTTGCAATAAATATTACTAAGTGCCTCGGTGGTCGAACTGGCTAAGACCCTTCCCGCATAGTTTGGGGATTCAGGTTCAAACCCTGGCCTAGCTAATACTTCTTGTAACAAATTCGTTACAATTTTCGGGATAGGTGGGAATCGTATAGATCAATTGCTCGTAGTCATCAAAAATTATTAAATTGATTAGCAATTTAATTTGGTGATATTACAATTCGGTAATTATTTATGTTAGGAGAAGCAGCTCCGATAGCGTCGATCTTGACACATGTTGTCCCCCTCCCCTTGTCTCGGGGGCGAAACGAGGTCTACTGATGTACTGTTCTACATGGGTTTGCGACTTTCCACGCGAAGCGAGGTCCGCCCCACCGTGGAAAGTCGCAAATCCATGTGGAACAGTACATCTGTAGATCTCATTTCGCCCCCGAGGCAGGCGGGGGGAGGGTGACCTCGTTTCGTGTGAAAAGTCGTAAACCCATATGGAACAGAACAATTATACACCTCGTTTCGCCCCCGAGGCAGGAGGGGAGTGGGGTGGACCTCGCTTCGCGTGGAAAGTCGCAAAACTTCATTCATAAATATTTTTTTAATAAGGAGTGAGCATTACTTAAAACCTTTTGTAAGTCACTCAGGACTCTTTCTTTGATAATGTAAGGTCAAGGTCGTCAGAGACTGCTCCTCTTTTGTACACTTTTACCAGATAATTTTTACAACTTTGTATGATTATAACTTTTTAACGAGAGGCGAGCTACGGCTAAAACTTCTTGGAGGCCACTCAGGGATATGATCTTGATAATATATGTCATCGACGCCATTGGAGCTGCTTTCCCTAAAGTGAATAATTACCATGTATAAATTTACCTAGAAAATTATTATTGCCCAGCAAACACAGAATATTGCAGCAACATTGCAACATTGCTGCAATGTTGCTGCAATATTTTGTGTTTGCTGGGTGAGCACTAAGATCTGCTTTCGACTAGTTAGCTGTTTATTTTAACTTAAAATGTGTTGATACACTTTCCGGTCATAATAGATTATTAATCTAAATGTCGTTAAACATTCAAGAAGGATAAGAAAGAAAAAATTCACCAAAAACTCACTCAAAGATTGCAATATTCACACTATAAATACGTATAGGTTCATAATTATGGTCTGTAATATAAAATCATATTTCTTTTAGTACAAAAAATTAATGTACTATTAATGTACTATTATAATGTAATTATTACATGTAAGATTTACTATCACAATGATGGTCCATATTTTTAACGTCAAATATTTAAAAAAAAATGTATATGAAATAAAATATTTGAATTATGATAGAACCAAACAGGCAGAAAACTTAAAACTAGAACATCGCAATAATACAGACAGAAATATTGAGAATCAGTAATAACAAGATGCAACTAAGCCATGAAATGAATTGGCATAATGTTAAAATTATGGATGTAGAAAGAAGTTATAGTAAATGTTTAATTAGTGAAATTATTCATGTAAATGGCCAAAAAATTTGTAGCAAAAACATTTAAATATATTTATGTAACGGTAACTTAAAATTTATTTAATAATGACTGGGCTATAATTACTGTGCTGACTCCTATTAGCCCATTCATATCTCAAATGTTGAAATTTTTGGGATTTCACTGATTTATTTTTAAGCAAATTAAAAACTTTTTTTAAAGCTCGAAGACATCTCGTATTGTTTATTTCGTTGTAAGATTTGAAAATACAAAATATGCAAAATGCAATGATGAATTTATGTCTTCAGATGGATTGAAGTCATTCGAAGTGCAACTCAACAAAGTCATGTGTCCGCTAGTATGAATGGAAAAGAAGAGTATTAAAACTAAATTTACATGCACAATTAATGAGATTAATAATTGTTGCGCGCGCGCGTGCGTATGTGTGGTTATTCTGTAAAATATGGTTTTAAAATGATATATATGTATATAATGATAATATAATGAGAAAGTCTAAATCTTTGGCCTTACATATAAAATCAAAAGAAAGTCATTATGATTATTGATATCTTGGATATTATATCCTAATCTAATCTAATAATTAACCCTTAAACACGTAAGTGGATCAGAGAGACCCCATATGAAGCTTCAAATGCTTACTGTGTAAAGACGGAAGAAAATAGGTTCGGACTAGGAGATAAGAAAAGTTTGAAATCTTCTCTTTCGATTGATATGGTTGATCAACTTTATTGTTGGTCAACTAGAATTTGAACGACATGGCAGCAAAGTTTTGTTAGGGTCTGTGGGACTAACATAATGTGTGAGTAAAACTTTATTTGTGAGTGTTTTACATAAAAAAGCTGGACAAAACACGTTCAAACAGGTCCGTTCGCGGATGTTACTCGCATATACTCTGTCTAAAGTTAGAATACTATATAGTGCTATAGAAAAGGGAGCTTTTCCGAAATATATCATGAAACACATCAATTTTAGACACGAATTTAATCAAAAATACCTCATATTCGCCTTGTTACATAAGTATATTTTTTAATAGAAATGACAATGACATAATATTTTTTTGAAAGTATGACTCTTGAGCTTTAAAACGCCGTATTTGAAAGTCCTCAAAAGTTTTATGTTGCGAAGATATGATTTTTTGAAGGAAAAGTGGATTTTTGACCAATTTCTTCATTTTTGCTTAATGGTTTTTCATTTATAACTTCACAATAAATTATTTTTCGGCAACGTCGATTGTGCAGTCATATTTCTGAGATTCCGAACTTTTATTTAAAAAAGAAATTGTTGAAAAATATTGATTGTAATCAAAGTTATAGCTTCTCAAAGTTGAAAAAGTCTCTCAGATCCGAAAATGTGTTTCCGTATTTTACAGGATCGGTGTGTTTAAGGGTTAACACTTATTCGCCATTATAATTTTTTTGTTTCTCCCTCGCCATCATGGAGTCACTCGCATTTAACACTTCTATTGAAAGGTACACCGTAATGAGATAGTTTCTAATCGTTATTTAACTTATTGCTAGTTTTAACCTTCTAATATACGATTAAAAAGTGAAATGTTGATAACAATTAGTGAAACTGTATAATGCATATTTTGGCAAATATGTGAATAAAGTTACGGCAAATGCAAAGTAATTTTTAAAAAATCATAACTTTCTTAAAAATTATCATAGAGAACTGATTCAAAAAAGAAATTAAAGTTAAAGGATCATTTTTTTTCATTAAAAAAATTGTTCCATCGGTTTGGATTTATAATTTTTGCTAATTTTGTAACATGAATAATGCTTATTTTTATGATATAAAATTAGCAGATAAAATAAGATTTTCAATGCATAGGGGAGATCGGGGCTATTCGGAAGACTTTTCTTTTGTGTCTCCTAAGTCCTGTATTCATTAAAAAAAAAAGTTGGACGGTTTGAAAGGTTGAACCTTCCCCTTCACAGTACCGTTATAGATAAAACATGGAAATGTACTTGCTTTAAACTACATATAAAAATGTCGACCCGTGCCAAGTATTTCGAATAAGCCCAAACCCGGGGTAATTCGTAATCAGTCCGGGAATATTCTGAAATTTGTTTTAAGATGAAAAAAATGTAAAAAAGCTGTTGTTAAGACTCTGTTTTATTTAGAAAACGATATATAGTATTATTAAGAAAAGTTGCATACAATAAAAAAAAATAAACACAAAATAGAGAATTTTATTGCTTCAGCGTTTTCGGAACAAGTCAGGGACTATTCGTATTTCGTGTAATTACACATGTTGAATATTAAGTTGTGTATTTTGGTACATAGAACGCGAATATAAAAGAAAAATTATCCGAACGGCGATTCGACGTTCGGTGTTTCGAATAACCCTGGCGTCAATTTTGCGCATTGTTGCATATNTTGCGCATTATTGCGTATGGTCTACAAAAATAGACATCACACAGCAAAAAGTAAACACGAAATGTTTCAAATACATTCAACTGGACACGATACATTCAAAGTTTTCAAAAAGAATCTTATTTATCTTACTTAAATTTCGAAGAAATGCTGACTGTTAGAAATTACTTTGACTGTCGCAAAACACATTTTTCACTGCCACGACTTCAATATGACACCGCCGCCAACGAAACTTTATTAGCAGCGTCGTTACATTAGGATGCATTTACAGTATTTAAAGTAAATTTTTAACATGTACGCATACAAAGATATCTCCATTTTTTCGATTAACCCAGTCTCCCCTATAGCTTCAGTTTTGTGAGTTTAATGAATTTTAATACTAATTTAGTGTCGAAAAGTAAAAATTACATTTTTATATTTATATTTATATTTATTTTTTAAAATTATATAAGCGTGTGCATGCGTGCGTGCCTGCGTGCCTGCCTGTGTGTGTGTGTGTGTGTGTGTGTGTGTGTGTGTGTGTGTGTGTGTGTGTGTGTGCCTGCGTGCGTGCGTGCGTGAGTGCGTGCGTGCGTGCGTGCGTGCGTATACACATATGATGCGACATTTCTATAATAACATAAAAATCAGACACTTTTATTAATAAATTAAAAACTGCAAACATCGTGCAAATATATTGATAAAATGAAATATAAGAAATATAAAAATTACTTCCAATTTTAGCACCTTTACCTGCTAAGCTGGGATCAGTCATTTACTGTGCGTGAATTTTTCACGCCAACCTAACTATTGAAATAATAGCCGTTAAAAAACGTCTTATTCTCTACCAACGAAGTTATTTTAGGCGGAATACGCGCGTGCAACACGTATTGTACCGGCTTACGCAACGCGGAAAATTTTGCCCTGACGCGAGTGACCCCACGATGGCTACTAAGGGTTAATTACATGTATACAGTTTTCTGAAAAAGTATACAGTTTTCTATTTTTAATTACATGTTTTTTCTTTCAAATTATTCCACTATTTTGTTAGTAATATATTGTAAATATTTTCTTAGAACTGGAATATTTAATCAAGTCTCTTGAATATTGTATTATCAGACTCTGATGAAAATTTTTCTCATATAATTTTTATACGAATTGGAACATTTTTCAGAAATACTTAGAAAGTCTATATCTTCTCTTAGAATTTTTTATACATGAATTCTGAAATATTCTGAGATTTTTCATCCCATAATTTCTGAAAAAAGACTTCATTTTTATAGATTATATAACATTTTATCACAAATTATAGAACAAAAAATCTTAAAAATCTTAGGATATTTCATAACATTGATATATATAAAAAATTCTGAGAAAAGATGTAAACTTTCTGGATATTTCTGAATGTTTTAATTTATATAAAAAATTTGAGAAAAACTTATAAAATTCTGAAAAATTTTTATCAGGGAATTTATTCTCTTCCAAAGAATTCTTTGCAATTTTGAAAAAATAATTAAAAAATCATAATGCAAATGTGATAAAAATATAACGACAAAAATAGTACAGAAAGTTATTTAGAGCTTTAAATATAAAGAGATTTTTTTGTACAAATCATAGAACTTTTTGATATGTGATTTATGCTCTTAATATAAACTTAAAAAAGGCATTAATGTATAACATACATATAAATGAGTGATGAAAATCTCGATGTCCCAAATTTATACAGAATGTTATGCGTAGGAAAAAAAGAGACAGACATATGCACATACACACACTCACCCACCCATCCACTTACACACGTATACACACACACACGCGCACACACACACACACACACACACACGTATACATACATATACAGGGGTTTGTTAAAAAATTGACCACGTTTTTCTTGAAAACGATTAGAGATAGAGGAACACACCTATTATCAAAATTGTAGGCTAAGTAGGGGAACATATTTTGATGACCTTAAGTATCCTTAAATATCTTTGGTTTTCATGTAAATAAAAAATTATTTTCAAATGCGAAGTGATATTTTTTAGTTATTCTACCGGAAGTACTCGACGAGCTGAATAACTTTGTATTAAAGTATTTTTTAGAAAATTGATCTATTATCGGTATATAAACAAAAAAAAATGACTAAAAGTTTAGAACAAATTTCTTTATCATTGCGATAAATGTTTAAAATATTCATATGTTGATCTAGATATGCCTATAGCATTCGTAGGATGCTTGCTTGGATTTTTAATTCTTGAATCATTTTATGAAAAATATTTTTTATTTTTTCTAGAATATTTTTACATAGTAGTAGAACACACACACACACACACACATTATAAATAAGTTTCCCCAAATATTCTTTAATTTTCGAAAATATAGATATATATATATATATATATATGTACATATAGGATATGTGTGTCATGTGTGTGCGTGTTTATGTGTGTACGCGT
>QKQZ01008195.1:0-19600 GCA_003595255.1 Solenopsis fugax | reverse complement strand
CTTGATTTTTTGGCGATTCAGAATTTTCACGGCAACTTTATGTTTCGTTAAAACATGTTCTCCAACTGTGAATGATATCACATGATAAGGCATATAATTTTAAGTAGAATAATATTTTATAGAAAGATTTTGTATTATACAGTCTTGGCCAAAAATATTAGACACACACACCTACATTTTTTTCATTTATCTGGAATTCTTTCATCTGTAACTGTTTTCTATTGATATTATTAATATTATACATAAGTTTAAAGGATTTTTGACGCAAAGAATAATAATTCACATTTTTGTTTCTGTTTAAATTCTCTCCATTTAAAAATATTTACAAAAATATAAAGAGTTTAATAATTTTGGCCATATGTACATCCATACACGTACTTTTTACTTTGCCAAATGTACCCACACCTAAAGTCTGACCTAATGTATAGTGACCTATCTTAACAATGGGCTGCGGCTGATTACTTGGGAGTTTTTCAGACATCTTGAATCAGTTGCTATAATTCAACAATAAAATTTATTATTAGTGTTAACATTACATCCTTAAAATTATATTGCAAATCAATACATTAAACATAACATTCTAAACTCAACAAACGAAAATAAATTTAAATGAATTGAAAATTACAATTTATTTTAATTTATCCGAGTTCGCGTTTTAGAGTCTCCGAGTATGTTTGGATTCAAATGGACTTAAATGGATTGAAACTCGAAATGTGCTAAATATTCATCATTTTGAATTCCAATGGATTCACATCCCCATTATATTATTTTTGGATTTAAATGAAATACAAAATGAGCTATTCATTATTTTGAATTTGAATGGATTCATGTCCCCATTATATATTTTTTAGATTAAAATAGATTTGAAAAATCTGAAGCATGAATTCAAAAATGCGAAATGAATTCATTTCTATCCATTTCAATTCACTTTCGTTTGCTAGTACTTCTATTCTTCTACAATCAGTAAATCGTTACACCAAAATCGCATTTAAAAATGATGCTACAAAATATAATAATTCAAAACACTCAAACATTTTTTTGAGTTATGTAGTAATGAGCAATATATGCAATGGTTCTTTTCATTGTCGATCTGTACAGACTAAAGAACTACAAAAAAAAAAACAGAATTTTTTTTTAAGGAAATGGATGTACGCCAGTCTCAAGAACATATCTTGTCACAATGCATCAACGGACACCTCACTCATCCAGAGTTTACATAATAAATTAAACTTCTTTACACGCGGTGCCGCAATGAAGTAGCAACGAAGAATTGTAGAGATATTACGGAAACACGCGTAGTCAAAATGGCACGGAACAGTACCGATCACCTGACACTATTTACATGCCTCTAGATGGAGGCCTTATCACGCGAGTACCTGCCGATTTTATCGGGTCTATCTGTACGCCACTCCGAGTAGGTGCAGACTAGAACGAGACGCATTTCTTTCTTTTTTTACATCGTGCAGTTGCGTGAAAATGTTCGTCGAAAAATAATCGCGGATACGGATCGGAATGACCCGTTATTAAAATTCAATAGAATTGTCTTCGTGTCTCGCTTTGTCACTCACAATCAAGGCTCGTCGGAGATAAGTTGGCAGTCGACGGGCGCAGACGGGAGAGAGGCCAACTTCGAATTGATCTTGGAGATTGGATAGAAGAGCGAGTTGCTCCGGATCTTCCAGGTCTCCTGCAACGTCGGAAAATAAATTCTCCGCCTTGACGCGTAGTCTACGTAGGCTGTGCGTGTCACCACTGTATTCTTCGTAATCTTGACGACCGCCTAACCTCTTTGTAACCTTTTATACCTCCTCTTCTCTATTTTAAATTTCCTTGTATACTTATAGACACGGTATCACGCTTTATTAATTCCAGGTTATGACTGGAGCCTCCTCGGGGTCAAGGAGACGTCCACCCTGGATGCACTGAATCCAGCTGAGTCTCCGTATATGCCGTATACTTGCGTACTTTTTCTGCGAATTCTACTCTGCTTCCCCTTCCGCCAATATCACGTTACGCGACCACGTGATTTAAATCATTGATAGATTTCGATTACTCCGATTGCATTTAATCGAGGATTAAAGAAGGGTTTTTTTAAATTCATCAATCGTATTATACGCAAATGCAACTTTATTCTGTAAAAACTGCATTTGCGTGTAATATGATTAATTAATTAATGAATTAAGAAGCTCACCTTAATAATTTATCAAGTAATATATTTATCTTGTACCATATATTTTAATATAGATAAAGTTATTATCTGTTTAACATTAACATATAGAAAAAATTAGATGAACAAATTATTTAGTTAGGAATTTTGTTTCAAGCAATTCTACTGATTGAACTAATCAAATTAAAATTAATCGGAATTGGTAGCCTTTAAAATTGTCTTAAATTTGATCATTAAAAAATATTATAATTTTACACAATCTAGTTACGAGATTGGATGTTCTAAAAAAACATACGGAAATCTCGATTTTTAACAAGCCTGACAATGTTGTAAATCATAGGCCCCTTCATCTCACTCCGAATGCAACGTCAAAATATTAAAAAATATAACTGTAATTGTAAATAAGGGATTTGATCTTCACGCCGTTGTAGCTACGTAAAGAACAACAATTATAATCGTAATTGCAAGGGAATGCTATTATAACAGCATTATCTGGTTTCGGTACAGTTTCCCGTCACATTAATTTACGTGGCGGATATTGCAATTGTAACTCGACTTTATCGCAGTCACAAAAGGCGTGAAGAGCAAATTCCCATTGCAATTACAATAATATTTTTCAATATTATTTTTGAGAAATGATGATCAATTAAAAATCGAATGTTGTTCTGGGTGAATTTGAACCCAGATCTTTGGCACAGAAAGCAGATGAGCAACTCATACGCCACGATCCCCATGCATAATACATATAAGATGTTTTGGGTGAGTTTAGTCCCTACGTTTTATCATAAGAGATGACTTACCGACTGCACTTGTAATTTAATACTAAGCACTCCTTAGATAACAGCTGCTTTGATCAACCGCGCGTACGCGCAGGTCTGAGCGACACGTATACAGACCTAAAATTTTTCTTAAATTTTTTTCGTATAATTTTTCAGAATATAATTTTATAACTTTCAGATTTTTTAAATAAGAATTGGAATACTTTCCGGAAGTATTTCGGAAATAGAAATACTTAGAAATATTTAGAAAGTCTGCATCTTTACTCAGAATTTTTAATTCACACATGTGAATTCTGAAATATTTTGAGATTTCTCATTCCACAATTTTTAAAAAATACTTTTAACTTTTTTAGATTTTATAACATTTCATTAGAAATTATAAAACAAAAAAATAATAGAAATCATTTCATATTTAACAAATATAAAAAAATTCCAAGAAAAGATGTAGACATTTTGAATATTTATAAAAAGTATTTCAATTCTTATTAAAAAATCTGAAAAAGTTATAAAATTATACAGACATTCTAAAAAATTATACGAAAAAATCTGAGAAAAATGTTTACCAAAGGCCAGTACATACGTGTCACTCGAATCTACTCGGACCGCGTATGCGCGGACCCGAACTTCAAAGCACCCGAAGTCGCCATTGCTCATCATGAGCTCAGTGCGGATTGTTAGGTGTTTCTGACGTCCAGAGAAGGTACTTTGAAGACAACCGTGGTAACTTTATTTAACTGTAATTTAAGTTGCGTAATTTCGCATAAAAAGCACTCGGCGACTCGACTGTCGAAATACCTTGCCAAGCCAAACCCTCGGTACCGTCGTTGCGATAACACTTCTTCGAGACATATGTCCCCTCACGTAGCCATCGTCCTCCTTCAGTTAGGTTAACTCGCCATTAACTGTGTGCGGTAAAGTTTGTTTATTACATAATAATAAACTGGTGTTGCTAGCTCAGCCCGGCGAGATGTTGAGACTACCGGTCGTGCGGGTCGCAGGCCTGACAGGTGGAAAACACTGTGCTGTCAGTTTCCATACAACGTCCAGCAAGTCGCAACAGGAGCTGGTCGAACTCTTCATCGACGACAAGCCTGTGCAAGTACCACCGGGCACTACAGTTTTGCAGGTATCAATGTTTTCCATGTTATTGTTTTGCCTTCAGATTTTTTTTCTTCACTCGTCTTTTGCAAGTAATAATTTCGACGTAATTTTTTAATTTTTATATGTAGTTTATACATATATAGGCTACATTTCAATATATACTATCAGTACTGAAAATCTATAGTTCACGTTACTTATACTATAGATTTACTGACAGTAAATTTCGGAACGCTGCCATAGATACACATATTCGCATCTAAGGTAGATAACTGGAAAGTTACTGAACTAAATAGCAGTTGCACTATGAAAGAAAGAGAGAAAGTATGGATAAAATGAAATGAATTAAACCATTGTGCCATAAATTTCAAGATTATATTTAGATAGATTATTTACATATTGTTTATGTTTACGAATCTTTTTCCTATAGACAATATGAGCAATGTAAATTATTATAAACTGGGTAATTCATATAGAAAAAAATTAAATTATAAAATTGTTAATATATCTGACTGTAGTATTGATAAAAAATATATATAATATTAAAAATAAAAAATGGAATATAATTACTCTGATGAAATCTGAAATGATATGAATATTTATGTAAGATATGATTTTTCTTTCAGGCCGCCGCCAAAGTGGGAGTTGAAATACCAAGATTCTGTTATCATGAACGTCTTGCTGTAGCTGGAAATTGCAGAATGTGTCTTGTTGAAATAGAAAAGCAAGTCAAGGTATGTCACACAGCAAGACCACCACCAATATGAATGCATCAACAATGAATTAATTGCATTTGTCTTAAATCTATTTGGTAGCCGGTTGCTGCATGCGCTATGCCAGTGATGAAAGGTTGGCGAGTTAAAACCAACTCCGACCTAACACGGAAAGCTCGCGAAGGTGTTATGGAATTTCTGTTGGTTAATCATCCGCTGGATTGTCCAATCTGTGACCAAGGCGGCGAATGCGACTTACAGGATCAAAGTATGGCGTTTGGAACCGACAGGAGCAGATTCGTCGATATTAACTTTTCTGGGAAAAGGGCAGTAGAAGACAAGGACATGGGACCGTTAATCAAGACAGTTATGACACGCTGCATACATTGCACAAGGTGCATTCGATTTGCTTCGGAAGTAGCTGGTATTGACGATTTGGGAACCACAGGTCGTGGCAATGATATGCTGGTAGATATAATATTTTACATGTATTTGAAATTTAATTTGCTTATTACATATTTCACTTAAAAAAAAAAATTTTTCTTATAATTGTTTTCTTGTTATGTAAGACTAATATAAATTTCAGTTTCTTGAATATTTAGATGTTTTATATCAGAATGTTTATTACCGGAAATTTTTTAAAAATTTAATTTTTATCTTTGAAAATCATAAAAATTTATTGGTATTTATTCAGAAAGAAAGTTTTGGAATTTTACTTTTAAATTCTATCTTTGTTTTTTTGGACAAAATTGTTATTTTTATTATTTTTTTCACAATAATACAAAATTGATTAGCAATAAACATGGCACATCCATGTACATTTTCGTATGACTCGCGAATTTTTATTAAAAAAATTAGTCACAATAAGAGACATCTAAATTGTTTGTTTAATCATCGCCAGCTATGTTTGTATGAACAGAGAGATCGTTATGTGCCATATTTAATTTCATATTATTTCTTTTTAGTATTTTCTCATATTTAATATTCAAAACTTAAGTAGCTTTTCTTTATGATTGAATGATCAAAGAATAATAAAAGATATAATAAATTTAATAAAATAAAAATTGAACTGAAAAGCCTTCTACGATCATAGCTGGATCTTATTGCTTTTTATATTTACTTGTGTGATTTTATATATTCAAATTCACCCGACTGTGCGCCGAATTGTTTTTCCAGTCATAACACAGCTGTAAGACGAATAAGAATAAGTAATATCACATTAATTAAATTGAAATCAATAAGATCCAGCTATGACCGTAGAAGGCTTTTCAGTTCAATTTACATTTATACATTAACGGTCTAATATCTCTCTAAATTTAAATCACGCGCTCGAAATGCGTTCTCTCACTCATATTCGGTTATTGCGAGAAATATCACCGAGGCTTCAATGGTTGAAGTGGTAAGATGCCCGGACCGGAGATTCGGGAGGTTCCAGGTTCAAACCCTGCCTGAGGTGATATTTTTCGCAATAAATTCTTTACAGTTTTTTCAGGGGGGAATGGGTTTATTTAGATGCAAGTTGGCATCAAACGTTATTAAGTTGATTTCAATTTAATTAATATGATATTACTTATTCTTATTCGTCTTACAGCTGTGTTATGACCGGAAAAATAATTCGGCGCATAGTCGGGTGAATTTGAAAAATGTATATAAAATCACACAAGTAAATATAAAAAGCAATAAGATCCAGCTATGGCCGTAGAAGGCATTTTAGTTCAATTTACATTTATACATAACGGTCTAATATCTCTCTAAATTTAATAAAATAAATTTGTTTCAAAGCTGCGTTAAAGAATTCTCTAATCTTATCAAAAATTTTGAATAAAATTCTTGAATAATCCGGAAATTCTCAGCGAATTCTTTTACAAAATTTAAGTAAACACCTTGTACATTTTATATTTATACTATTTATTAAATGTTATTTTTAAAATTTTGTATGACAATTATAAATGATTTTAAAGGTGGGAACATATGTCGAGAAAATGTTCTTATCAGAGTTGTCTGGCAATATCATCGACCTCTGTCCAGTGGGTGCACTAACCAGTAAACCATATGCGTTTGTTGCTCGTCCATGGGAGACACGTCGTACTGACAGTATTGACGTTCATGATGCTGTTGGTAGCAATATAGTTATCTCTCATAGAACTGGAGAGGTCCTAAGAATATTACCAAGAGTAAATGAGGTAAATACAAAATATTTAAAATTGATTAGTATTTATTAGGGGTGTATCTAATAGATCCGTAATATTTCATTAATTATCAAATTGTTCAATAATATGCTTTAATATATTTGCAGTAAAGAATATAAGAGGTGCATGATTCTGTTACTAATAATTAACGGTATAATTTTTCTAGGAGGTGAATGAGGAATGGCTGTCGGACAAAGCTCGTTTCTCGTACGATGGACTCAAGAGGCAAAGACTCATTACGCCAATGATGAAGATCCATGGAAAATTGGAAGCTGTGGATTGGGAAGACGCACTTATTGCTGGTAGGATTTATTATGCTGATTATGCATATATATATCTAATATAACTGTCATATTTTTTAATCAGATTATACAATAACAATTTTTATGTTAATTAGCTGCTAGACCTCTAGCGAATTTACCAGCAGATAAGTGCGCCGCGATTGCTGGAAAATTAACAGATGCAGAAGCTCTTATCGCTATGAAAGATTTAGTGAATAAATTGGGCAGCGAGGGACTAGCTACAGAACAATGCTTCCCGAAAGATGGTTCGGGCATCGATCTCAGGAGTAGCTATCTTCTGAATAACACTATCGCCGCAATTGAAGACGCAGATGTTGTAGTATTAATTGGAACAAATCCAAGATATGAAGCACCACTAATAAACACACGTCTCAGGAAGGGTTATCTACATGGTGAACAAACAATTGCCCTTATTGGCCCAGGCGTAGACTTAACATATGAACATGAGGTACTGTTGATCTTTATCTATATTATGATAACATATAATCTTTCAAAATGTGTAACTTTTTCTATATAGCACTTGGGAGAGTCTTTCGATGTAATAACAAAATTACGAAACGGCTCGCATCCATTCTGTGCTACTCTAAAAGAGGCTAAGAAACCACTCGTTATCTTGGGCGCCGATCAGCTAACTCGAAAGGATGGAGCTAAGATTCTCTACGAAACGCAAGCATTAGCGAAGGCTTTAGGAGATAACTCAAAAGTGAGCTACTTTAACTTTTGTTGTACGATAATCTTTTAGAAATTGTATTAATTGTATATTTTGCTTTAGGCTCCCCAGGATTGGAAGATCCTGAACGTACTGCATACAAATGCATCTCAAGTCGCCGCCTTAGATATCGGTTATGGTTCGACCGTAGAAGAAATCAAAGACCAACAACCGAAAGTTCTATTCCTTTTAGGTGCTGATGATGCAAATATTAGAAAGGAAGATTTTCCGAACACATTTATCATTTATATAGGCATGTATATAGCAATTCTGAAGATATTATATATTAAAATATATAGTAAAATTGTAGTTATATTTATATTTTATGTTTCAATATCAAGTTACAATTTTTAATGAAGTCATGTAATTATATATAATGAATATTATAATTCATGATTATAGGAAGTCACGGTGATGCTGGAGCAGCTATTGCGGATGTTGTACTAGCTGGAGCAGCATACACCGAAAAAGTCGCAAGTTACGTTAACACAGAAGGTCGCTCTCAACAAACATGCGCAGCGATTACACCGCCTGGCTTAGCGCGTCCAGATTGGAAAATTATTCGCGCTCTTTCTGAAGTAAATAAATTTGTATAGTAAAATCTCATGTAAACGTTACAATTGTTGAGTTATAATCAAGATAAGTTAATTAAGATATAATCGTATATTTTTGTTAAATTATTGTAGATGTCTGGGATTACTTTGCCCTATGATAATCTGAACGATGTAAGATCCAGACTTGAAGAGGTCGCGCCTCATCTGGTCAGATATGGCAATGTTGAACCAGCTAATTTCTTTACGCAAGCTTTGGAGATGGCCAAGGTTTGTATCTTGACCGGATTAATTTCATAAATAAGAATAGCACAATATTACTTCTATATATTATTTGTTATGTACATATAGCAACAGTCTGGAGGATCATTTTTATCAGACCCTGTTGACATCAAACATAAGACGTTGGATCAATTCTTCATGACTGATGTAGTATCACGAGCGTCTTTAACTATGGCGAAATGCGTTCAAGCGGTCATGAAACAACGACAAAGTGCAGTATAAGTCCATCCAATACTGCACTTGATAAAATTCTTACCTACTAGTTATTTAATGTTACTGGCTAGATATTACATTCTGCAGTCAGTAACAAGAGAATTACAGAAACATTAAAAATGCATCAAGGTGTATTTATAGAACTCTGTATATTAAACTACTAAAAATGGGAATTTACAAATGTTGTCCCTGTCAGTCCCATTAATTGTACATTCGTAGTTAGTAGAATGTTATTTAAAATAAATACAATATAAATATATCTTGGCTAATTCTCTATAAATATCGTTTATATTGACTGTACTAGACATCAAATTATGTTACGTACATAGGAATGTTTGGCGATAATTTTTTCGGTTCAAATGTAATCTATTTTTACAATTATTTTTTATAACCACTAAGTACTTGAATATAAAAGAAGTAAAATTACATAGAATTAGAATAATTGATTACTTAAAATATCTTTTCGTATATCAAATTTATACATTTTAATTTTTAGAAAACGCGACTTTTTACAGTTGTGTACATGTTTTTGGGTACACAATATATGTAAATACACATTTGTATATATGTTTTATATGTTTACATTATTTATGACACATAAAATAAGAGAAATCTTAGAAAATCTGAAAAAAGAAAACTTGCTTATTGATTTAAAAATTTTTATTCATTTATCTGAAGGAACGTCTTTAAGTTAGAACATCTTAGTTACTTGATTCTGGTTGATCATCTGTGTCAAGTTCACCTGAACTTTCATCAGACTCAACCTGAAAGAAAAAAAAGATACATTTTTTATCTATCATGTATTATTTATACGAAGAAAGCAACTTCATAAAACATACCTTATCTCCTAATTCAATTAATCTTTCTTTATACATTGTAATTTTACTATCTTGATCAGTCAAAAGTTCTAAAAGATCTTCTTGATCCTTCTTCAGTTTTTCAAACTCCTCTGTCTTCGATTTTAATTGATACTCCAATTCTGATTCTTTGTTTTCTTTGTTCTTCTCATTATGCTGTTGCATTATGTGCGTATATTCTGCCAAACGATTTTCTAAATCTACAACCATCGTTTTATACGTTTGCAATTCCTTTTCTAAATCTATATTATTACTAGAAACAATTGTCTCCTTTCCATCCCCTATATTAGCTTGTGCAGCTCGAAGAACCAAGTTTTGATCTCGTAGATGACTGACAGTTGACCGAAGTTCTTGTACTTGTACCTGTAATAACGTCAAAATATTTTTTTTTAATTTTATAAATATATTCTCTAAATTTGTTTTTCTCTAAAAAGAAGTTTGCTCGCTACCTCAAGTTCTTGTTTTTCTTTCGTAAGAAAATCATTAGCTTGATTTAGCCTTTGAATTTGTGTATCTTGCTCCCTAATAAGATCTTTGTACTGTGAAACCAATGTGCTATCAGGCAAATTCATCACAGATAATTGATTCCTATTTTGATGTTCATTATTAGCATCTATCACCGATTTTATGATAACACCTAGAAAGATGAAAAAAATTTTATATTTCTAAAAAAACTAATATTAATTTTCTTTAGCATTATAAACAATTTAAATATTTGTTTTAATATATCTACATACCTTCCAAACTTTTTAGCAACCTGCAAAACTCGTGATCTAATAAAAGCTCTGATGGATTTTTAACAGAAGGCTGTGGGTGTTTTAACGTTCGAGAATATATCTCATGTCTAGCAATCCCACCGATTGCATCTTGAAACTTTTCCAAACCTATTCTATTTTCAATCAAATTGCACACTTTTTCCTATAAAATAATGTAATATAGAGAAATTATTATTAGTTGCATGTATATTAGTGACTCTAAATATCAGATCGGCATGTATGTCGTAATAATATTTACCTTCGTATAAGTAGGTACACTATCGTCATTGAAATGTACGCAAATACCGATAAGTAATGCGCACATACATTGCAGCAATGTCTCTTGTAAATCTTCATTATTTTCTTGCGATGACAAAAGGGCTGTTAAATATGCTACCGAAGAGTCGATAGCCAAGAACGATTTTACCGCAAGCGGACAATACGAGGTCCATCGACAAAGCAGAATCAGCAGGCCCAATTTACACTGAGTTTTATTACCCTGTTGCAACAGCATAACGCACTGTTGCATAAGTGTCACTGGTGGTTTTCCAATATTAGTTGCAAGAAGCACTCTTAAAAGTTGTTCCTTTTGACTTATGTTCTCGATCAAGGCATGAGACAATGCCACGGCGGAGAACCAATTTGACAGAGAATCTATAGAGAACAGTCCGCCACACAGCAATTGTCCTAACAGATGCACGAGAAACAGTCTTGCATTATTTCACAGTCAGGAACGTTTGTTTAGAATTAAAAAAATTCTTTTATATTTTATAAAAGAACTTACGAACCTGTAGTTAACGACGGTGCCTCATTGCCTTGCGGTAATAAAGTCTGGATTAACTGTGTTTGCCCCACCTCGTTCTTGTACAGGAAGCATTGGAAACAATACAATACCGAACATCGCAAAACAAACGGTTGTTTTTCATTTACCATGGACATCAATAAAACGACGATAGCCGGCCTATGATATACTTATATGTAATTTGTAAATCTTTTTTTTTTATTGTTCTGAATGATATGAGTGTATGATTAGATGGACGTGCTTGGAATGTGTCTGAGGTATACCTTGGAGGAGTGCTCGGCGCCATAACACCTGCTAAAAATTCTTGATTGTTAGCATTCCCTCTTATCACTTCTGCTACAGTGTTAATGGTCTCTGTTAATACATCTGCTGGCACTCCACTAGCCATTAATATATCGCACAACGCTTGCAATAATCCGCACGCTCTCATAGTTCGTTGGCAAGCTGCGACTGCCTTCACATATATAATTGTTCGATTATTAATTAAAGATATTAACAGATATTGTAAATTATAGGTTCTGGGCACAATGAAGAAATATAAAGCTACGTCTCACCAAAGCAACATTTATATTTCTTGCCTGTTTCCATAAAAGTTCCAGTATGTTTTACGATGTTTCTTATTGTAAAATAGATTATTGCCAGGAACAGAAACAAACTATTTAGTATCCATCAAAGAAACATAAAGAAACTTTTCATTGCTAGAAACAAGTTTTTGTAACCAGATCAACAAATTTACACGCTTTAGCGACAGGGCGTGATAGACAGTCAAACAAAGATAAGTTTTAGAAAAGCAATATTACCTATATATTCTTTGATTTTACTGTTTCTATTTAGAAACAGGCAACTTATGTTTCTGGTAATAATCAAGAAACATATTGGAACTTTTATTGACAATGCAACAAGCAACAGAAACACAAGTGTTATTTTACCCTAGACATAGTTTTAGGTGACATAAGTCATTTGTTTCTAATAGCAATAAAACCCATTCTACAATGGGCTGCTGTAATATAAGGCTATAAAGTTGTAACGCGTGGTTGTAAAAGCTTGTAAATGAATGAATAACTTTCATTTCTTACATTACAACCTTACAGTCTTATGTTTATGGCTATAGAATGGACTTAAGTGACAAAAAGTTCCTTAATGTTGCTTTGATGAAGACATTAGGTTTAGATATTAGGAATAAGAATTAGAATTTTAGAAACAGTTTCCTCAATGAAAATAAACTCACAATGAGTATTGTCATACAAAACACAACATAATTTATCTAGATCTAAAGAGTTAACTGAGGAAACTGATTGTAAAACTCCAATTTCTATTTCTAATACGTAACAAATCATTATCTCTCTATAGTGGGCAGAACTGTATACAATAACATCAATATTATTTTTTTACCTGAGCAGGAGCACTCGGCGCTACCAAAGCTCGTATAACTTGCACCATACAGTGAACATTAGACACTTTCTGCGGACTCCAACCACCAAGATTGTTATCTTCCATTTCATTTGGAATTTGAAACATTGGTGTCAATTTCTGAATATAACTACCTGTACATTGCAAAATAAAAATTACAGAACAGCGGAATTAATAAAAAATATTAGAAAAATCTAACTGTAAATATATTACCTTCCTTAAAGAAGTTTTGATTACTAACATTTCCTCTGAGAAGATTTAACATTAATAGGAGACAATCTTCTACAACTATACCGCCATCTGCATTGCCCTCTTGTCCAATAACATCAAATATGCGATCAAACGCATTTTCAAACGCTACTATTTTTTGTATATTGGCATTGCCTTTTGTTAGTTGGATGAGCAGCAACAACACCTATATAACAGACATAAATAGCATACTGTAAGCAAAATAACCTTGTTATTCCAGAAGCATTTATTTAAAAAATAATAAATTTGGCATACATCATTGCGTATAACTTCTCTGCTGTCACTCAACAAATCCATCAATTTAGAAACGCCCATCGGACTGACCAAAATTATTTCCTGAATGTCTTTAGACCTGTTCCCCAACAAATGTGTCAGTAACTTTAATGCCGGCCACCTGACACGAAAATCAAACTCTTCGAGAAATGTCAGCACCAAACCAACGCTGTCTGGGTGTTTTATAAATATTTCTGTGAACTGTTCTCCTATTTGGCTCTTGGGACCGTGTTCATCCACTAAAATAATACAAGACAATTAGATATAAAATAGATTGATTTTGGCCTCCAGAACAAGTAAAAATGTAAAGATGTTTTCTTGTAATTTTGGTATAGTTTTTGAGCTGTTGAATCTAATTTTAACTTTTAAAAGATTTTGTCATTGACAAATTAAAATTTTTTGAAAGATAGAATCAGATTCAACAGCTCAAAAAAAAAAAAACAAACCAATTTTACTTGTCACTCTGGGAATCAAAATTAGTCGATCTTATCTATTGTCCTGAGTGTGTTAAAAAAATCCCAGTCTTACCCTCTTCGTCGAATGTCTCAGGATTTGTTATGTTGCACAGGGTGTCCAAGGCCAAGCCGATTATCTCGCAATCCGTTCTGTCCATCTCCAGCACCTGTCGGAACGCGTCCATCCCTTGAGCACCCACTTCCACGCGATACGTGCGAGATAACGCTTTGAGCGCGCGACAAGCATCCCTTCGGTCGTCGAGCAGAGTAGAAGACTGCAATCTGTCTACTAACCTCTCCACCTGTATCGAAACGTTCGAATTCTGAGAGCAACGAACGTTGAATTGGAAGTTATTTATAGTCGAGTTTGTCGGCAAAAAGCTCTCTGGCCTTAAATTAGCAGCGACGTAATCGCACAAAGCTTATCAGAAACAGGAAAGCAACCTTAGGCGCGTGAAAAAAGTACAATATTTATCGGTATCTCACTCACTGTCTCGGCGCCCGTTGGCTGCGTACCGGCTGGAGCGGTACCTAAGACGGATTTCAGGCTGCTTTTAAAATACTCCATCTTTCTCTCTCTTTTTCACGACGAGCTCTTCACTGACGAGCCTGTCAATTGCTGTCAGTGTAAACTACACGTCACACGTAGACATTTTAAATCCAATGTGTGCCGCTTACGCGCCTCCTCCCAAATACCTTGAACACGTTGGATCCGGTGTGGAGGTGGGGCTTCCATTTCCATTTAGGAGTTTAGAAGGCATTCACATTAATAGTGAAATATAGGAGAGTTTACAATGCGGCATTACGATATCACGAAGCTGCGATGGACCAATCAGAGACGAAAAAAATCATGTAGTTTCTTTTTTGATTATTTCGATGTCCGGTGTATTTCTGATATCCGATGTCCAATAGAAGAATAAAAGGTGTTTTTTAAACTGTAGTTTATCTTTTTACCTTCACGTTGGAAGAAGAAAGATAAACTCTGAATTAATTCAGTCAGTTCAGCTAAAAAGAACAGGCCTGGTTTTTCATGCAATTTTTAACGTAAATAAATTAATTTTATAAGCCATTAATTTAAATTTAATTTAGTTTAAAAAACTATTAATTTACTCAATCTATTCAGTTGCATTTTTTAGAAGCTAAACTGTATTACATGATGTATATATACATAATATTTAATGAAGAGGTGTTTTAAATAAACTGAACTATGGCCGGTATTCATATGGCCGTATTCATAGGCTGGTATTCATAGTCGATTCTTATTTCAAGATCGTCTTAAGTAATGTCTTAAGATGCCAATACAGCTCTCTGATTGGTTGATGACATTTTAAGATAGTACTTAAGACGGTCTCAAATATAAGAATCGACTATGAATATGGCCTATAGTCGATTCTTATATTTGAGACCGTCTTAAGGTGATGCTAAAGTCGTCCTTTTTTACCGACTGAACAATCATTTTTGGGCACACCGTTTTATCTAATTGCATTTACAGATTTTTGAATCTTCAAAAATTTTTTTTTTTGTCGTTTTCCTTATAACATTGTAGCGTCCGTTGTACATTATTGTCTATACTTTAATTGTGGAGAAGGATTTTTAAATCTGTAAATGCAATTAGATAAAACGGTGTGCCCAAAAATGATTGTTCAGTCGGTAAAAAAGGACGACTTCAGCATCACCTTAAGTACTATCTTAAGATGTCAACCAATCAGAGAGCCGTATTGGCATCTTAAGACATTACTTAAGACGATCTTGAAATAAGAATCGACTATGAATACCGGCCTATAATATTCTAAGGCTGAAATCACACGGTGCGTAATAGAGCTGCGGAATAGAGAATGCGTCATTGAAGCGACCAATCAGCGCTATTCCGTTCTGAATAGAAAAGAATGGAATAGCGCTGATTGGTCGCTTCAATGACGCATTCTCTATTCCGCAGCTCTATTACGCACCGTGTGATTTCAGCCTTATTCTGTGTAATTATTTACAAATTTTAATTTTGCTTTTAGTTTTAGCATATATGTATACACTAATGTTGGATTTAAATATCGCGCTGCATTTTGGACAAAAATTTGATTGACTGCTTTGGCTATCATTTGCATGTTGTTCACTTTTCTTTCTACATCATGAACAAATCGGAGCATATCTATAAATTACATGCACGATCTAACCTAATATTTCGCAAAACTGAAATTTTATCTATATGTATTAAAGAGATGTATCGTTACCGAACGTGCTCAAGTACTTTCGCTCGCGAGTCCTTTATATGAGAAACGCACGAGGCTCAATCGAAATTCGCTGTCACTTTTTGTTTCATCCGGCAGACATGTCGGCATTGTAGATCATTGAGGATACATCTCGAGCGCATCTCTGTATCTTTCGACAGTGACGGCGAGGACTCGGTCAAAATTACATTTGTATGTTGCAAATCTCTCCGAGTTAACAAGATGTTTTCGAGGATGTCGCAAAGACCATTAATCGTTACGATTAAAAAGAGGTAACTGCGATAATATAACCTCGAATCATTCGTAAAACTAAGTCGAAGATTTGTGTGTAACCTTGCTCTTATCTTTCTAAAAGAGGAAAAACATACACAAAAATGTAACATTTATATGCCTATTCCATGAAAAGTTTGGTAACATATACGTTTTGCTTTATTTTTTTTTTCAGCTCAACCTGCTTGCAGTATTACAATGTCTTGCAAAGGTTTAACTTCTCCTCCCAAAGAATACCTCCTGATTTGAAAACTCAGACAAAAACTGTTACATCATTTCCACCATTGACAGAACCCATCCCAAATTTGCCAAAAGCGATTTATTCAACAGTAAAAGAAGAGCATCAAACGACACAGATCACAGTCTTACCAAATGGTTTGAAAGTTGCATCTGAAAATAGATTTGGACAATTTTGCACCATAGGTGGTGAGTTGAGCATAATTTCAATATTATATTAACTTATATTATATTTATACATAAATTATTATGTTATTATCTTGATTTTTCAGTTCTTATTGACTCAGGTCCGCGATACGAAGTGGCATATCCCAGTGGTATCTCTCACTTTCTTGAAAAGTTAGCATTTAGTGTAAGATTCCTTTATCAAGTATTATTGTTAATATTTTAGTGTTTAATAAGCAAATATCAAAAATTATTGATCTATATTTGTAGCTGGTACAGATCAACAATCTTTTGATCTATTCAATCTAATTTTAAATCTGTTAAAAGATACTTTTCATGCCTTGCAATTAATGGTCTTGTAATATGTCACAAATATATATGAAGATATATTGTACTATTTGTTGCAGTCTACAAACACATTTGACAGCAAGGACAAGATAATGCTGGCGCTAGAAAAGCATGGTGGTATATGCGACTGTCAAGCATCTCGCGATACATTTGTTTATGCAGCATCAGCAGAACGTCGCGGGTTAGATATAGTAACTCAAGTTTTAGGTGATATTGTATTAAGGCCTCAAATTACGGAGGAAGAGGTACGTATAATGTATACATATTCTACAAGAAATTGTATCTTATTTAAATTCTGCAGTATTAGTAATAAACATCAAACTTTTTAAAATACTAATATATGTATGAAAGGTTTCCTACAAAAACCAAACAAGTCCGAAAGTTAAATTTTCAGGAAACAAAACTTTTCTCTATTTAAGTTCTCTATTTTAAAAAAACTTTTCATTTTTAAACTGTTTATTGTATAAATATGGCAATTCTTCTCTGGATATATAATGGGTATAAGAATGAAATTGTGGGTTTTTGTTAATATTTTAAGGACTCATTAAAAATAAAAAATAAAAAAATTTCTTGATTTATTTGATTCTTACAAGAATTTTACATTTACTGCCTATTTATCCTATAATATTTTACATTTATACTTTTTATAAAATTAATAAAAGTGAAGATGGAAATATTATTTAAGATATAAAGCAACAAGTAGATGAAAAAAGTTCATGTGAACTTATATTAAAAAGTGCTTTATTATTGAAAAATTGAAAACATCAAAGATTTTTATCAATTGTTATAATAATTATAATAAATGTTCTAAAATTCTTTGTTCTGCAAGAATGCAGACTTCTACTCGAACTAATAACTATCAAACTTTTTTGAATATTCCTCGAACATTATAACGAGTGATAAAAATCTGTAAATGTTTTTAACTTCTCAATAAAGTATTTTTGGACATGAATTTATGAATATAAGTTTTTCATCTACTCTCGGCCCATGTTATATAAATTTGACTGCGACGTTTCTAGACACCCTGTATTTCTCGTTTTCTATTTGATTCTTGATTTGACATCATAAGATTTTAAAAAACTGAACTTGTTTGATTTTTGAAAGAAACCCTTCATATATTTGAACCAAATCGTTTTCATAGATACAAATTGCTAGACAAACAGTACATTTTGAATTGGAATCTTTACATACCAGACCAGAACAAGAACCTATATTGATGGACATGATTCATTCTGTGAGTTTAAATATTTCTAGATATATCCTAGTTAGCACAAGTATATTTTCTTATATTAAAGCAAAGAAGATGTAATTATATATGGATATGTTAATATTAATAGGTTGCGTACAGACAGAACACATTAGGTTTGCCCAAAATCTGTCCAGAAAAGAATATCGAAAAGATTGATAGGAAAATTTTACATACTTATCTAAAGCATCATTATGTACCGAATAGGATGGTAGTTGCAGGAGTTGGTGTTGAGCATGATGATCTGGTCCACGCCGTTACCAAGTAATAGCCATAAATTTTCTATAAATAACAAGCAATTTATAAATAAATTTACAAATATTTTTGAACAATTGTAGATTTCAAAATAAATTGAACATATTCTAATATCATTTTTGTAATGTACAATATTGATACAATTTGTTATATTTAAAAAATTTTTTATATATAATAATTTTATCTTTGATGTAGATATTTTGTAGATCAAAAATCTATCTGGGAGGAACAACCAGATCTTATTCTGCCAAATAATGAAAATACCGTTGATACGTCCATCGCACAATATACTGGAGGATACGTTTTGGTATGCTCATCCACATGTTAAAGTATATTAAACTTATTTTACTTTTGTTGTGGAATTAAATAACTTGTTTATGTTTTTAACAGGAGGAATGCAATGTGCCGATTTACGCGGGACCTAGTGGCTTGCCTGAATTATCACATGTTGTTATAGGCTTAGAAGGCTGTTCTCATCAAGATCCAGATTTTGTTGCTATGTGTGTATTAAATATGATGATGGGTGGCGGTGGCAGTTTTAGCGCGGGTGGTCCTGGAAAAGGCATGTACACGCGTTTGTACACCAATGTATTGAATAGGTAAGATAATTTTATACTTTATTCAGGTATAAAGAGAAGGCTTTATAATAAGAGACTTATAAAATTATTCTACATCTTTTTATATTTTTTTCTATTTGCAATAATTAACGTTTTCATAAAAATGAATAAATTTGTGGTTTATAAAGTTGATAGAAATCTTTAACAGATATTTAAAAAATAGGTTTGTGTCGTATCTATACTGAAACTTTTAATCGAGAACATTATGTCAAGAAAATTATGTTGTAGGTACCATTGGTTATACAGTGCAACCGCATACAATCATGCCTATGCAGATACTGGTCTATTTTGTATTCATGCTTCATGCACACCGTCTCATGTGAAGGATATGGTAGAAGTAATTGTACACGAGATGGTCACCATGACAAGCGAAATCTCGGATAGCGAATTAGCGGTATGTTATTTTACATTTTTTAATCAATTAATATAAATCGCA